>CAUYUJ010020993.1:0-12500 GCA_963575745.1 Prorocentrum cordatum | reverse complement strand
ACAAATCACCACCCCGACCTCAAGAACCAGCGTTTGCTGAACAGCCCTGGACGTTTACTGAGCAGGCCAGCCTTGCTGCATCTCTCTCTTGGGCGTGCTTGCCAAAGGAGCTTCGCCCCTGTATCGGTGCCACTAACAGTCGAGACGTTGAGATGACGATCACCTCTGCTCGGATGTTCGGGGCTTCCTCAGGCATAGGTCGGGGAAACTGTTATCTGTGGCCGAGGCTCGCCGTGGCCAGACAGGCCCCTTCGTGCCTTACTCGGCGTTCCCTATGGTTCGGCGGCGAGCCCGTGGTGAAGTGAGACGGAGGAGGCTCGGAAGTCCCCCGGCCTCCTGAGAAGCAGTCCAGGCCTCCCCAGAAGACACAGAGCTTCTCAGAGGGCTCGAAGGCTTCGGAGAAGGCCCACCGCCTCCCGAGAAGGTCTTTTCCCCCTCACTTGCTCTAGGCCTCCTAGATGGGCTCGGAGTAGATGGGGTCGGAGGGTCGCGCCGCATCGCCGACGCATCGACGATGCGGCTCGATGTGGAGGCCGATTTTCTCCACGCCGACGTCGAGGATGCGTCGCCGACGCCGCCTATGCGGCGCCGACACATCGGCGATGCCTTGGCGATGCGGCGTGATCCTTCGACCCCCTCTGCTCGGACCCCATCGAGGAGGCTTCTGCTTGCCCGCCTCGCTCGCCGCCGAATGGGTAGCACGACGGCTGGGGTGCCTCGCGTGAGGACGGCCCTGCGGCCCTCCGGGGGAAAGGGGACCGCCACAGTGGGGCCTGGGCGGGCCCAGCCGGGGCCCAGAGCGCCTCCCGGCCTGGCCCACCCAGCCGGCATGTGCACGCCCGTCGGGCTGGGGAAAGTCAGGGGCAGCGGCAGGGGGGGATACAGTCAACCCGCACAAGAAGGATGGGCAACCTTCCCAAGGATACCCTTGCTTGTCCCTTCGGCCCATCCTTGGCCACTTTCTCTGGCCGCGCCTCGCTCGAAAAGCATCGAAGCGGCCCTCCGAGGCCCTTGCATCCTTACCGCGCATCCTTACTATACGGGTGGACTGTAGGCATGGGGGGGGGATGCATCGACACCCAACCGCCCATGGATCGCCGATAGGAGCCCGAGAGCCCCGCCCTGCCCAGGAGGGTGCGAGAGGGCGCTTTGTGGCGCCGCTGGCAGGGGGGGGAGGGAAGGGTTTCCACCAACCCTCCTCCCCCGCAAACGACGGGGCGGGGGGGGGATTCGGGAACCTGCCCCCCCCCTCCCTGAAATTAGGAGGGGGGGGATGCAACCCCTCCCCCTTCGCTCCCCGAGCACTCCCGGGGGGTTTCGACACCCCCCCGAACCGCCGACAGCCGCCGACGACGCCGCCGCCGCCGCCGCCGCCGCCGCCGCCGCCGCCGCCGCCGCCGACGACGACGACGACGACGACGACGACGACGACGACGACGACGACGACGACGACGACACATGACATTCTTGCGCCAGAAGGGGTTCGACCCCCCCCCCAGGCCCCCCTGTGGGGTTTCGACCCCGCCCCCCCCCACCCCCCACCCCTACCTCCCTCCTAGCCGCCGGCAGCCGCCGACGACGACGACAACCACGACAACGACAATATCGACGACGACGACGACGACGACGACGACGACGACGACGACGACGACGACGACGACGACGACATATTTTTGCGCCAAGGAAGGGCGGGGTTCGAACCCCCCGCCCTCCCCAGGCCCTCCCGGGCGGGTTTCGAGCCACCCCCCCTTACTCGCTGCCGGCAAACGATGACGACGACGACGACGACGTCGCAGATCTGCGCCGGCGCCCGTCCACCCGCCTTGGAGAAGAAGGAGGAGGGAGAGGAGCGGGTGAGGAGGAGGAACAGCAGCGGGAGGGGGCGGTGGTTCAGGGGCGGGAACGGCAGTGGGCGAGAGAACGCGAAGAGGAGGGGGGGAGAAGGAGGAGGAGGGGGGGAGAAGGAGGGGGATGAGGAAAAGGAAGAGGAGGAGGAGGAGGAGGAGGAGGAGGAGAGGGAGGAGGAGGAGGAGGAGGAGGAGGCGGAGGAGGAGGGTGAGGAGGAGGAGAGAGGAGGCAGACTGTATACGCATCAGACTTTCGTGTCCCGCCCGCCCGACCCGACCCGCCCGATAGGGTCCGCCCGCCCGACCCGCCAGATAGGGTACGCCCGTCTTGACCCGCCCGTTAGGGTTCTCATGTGTCATGCTGTACACGCATCAGACTTTAACGTCCCGCCCGCCCGACCCGACCCGCCCGATGGGGTCCGCCCTCCCGACCCGCCCGATAGGCTCCGCCAGTCCCGACCCGCCCGTTAGGGTTCTCATGTTTCATGATGTATACGCATGGGAGAGGAATTTTCGCCCCCCCCCCCGAAAAACTCAAGAAAAGAGCACACATGGAACAGATACTCAAAAAAGGGTTCCCGGGGGGCTTGACCCGCATTGCGATTTGAAGGGCTTAGCCCGAATTGCAGGGGGTTCTTTGGACCCCCTCGAAAAATCCACGAACAAAAATCCAATGGGATGTTTTGTTCAAGGGTTCTGCGTTCTTTGTTTGTGTATTATTTTTGTTGGTGCGGTTTTGTCGCACATGGCCTTGTTTTGTGGACGCTAGTTATAGCAGAGGGTTTTTCTCGCGCGCGTAGCCTCTCCTTGCCTTTCCGTACTCTTTGCTCAAGGCTTCTAGCGAGGCCCTTTCTTCTTGGGGCCCCACCCACCCGCACCTTTTTGTGGGTGGGACCTCCAGTGGCGTTTCTCTCGGCCCCACAGTGGGGCACGGGAGGCCGACGCGCGCTCGCCAGCATGACTGGTTGGCGCGCGACCTCGCCCGTGGGCACAGGCGGCCCTGGCAGACAGGCTGCCGTGTCGTGGGGGGCAGGCGGCCTTGGCAGACAGGCTGCCGGGCCGCGAGCTCGCGCCTCGGAGAGAGGGGCGCAAAACTACATCTAGGGCCCTGGAAACCCCCCCCCCCCCCCAAAGAAGCCCCCCCCCCCCCCCCCAGGATCCTGGAGGAAACAAAGCAATCGGAAACTTCTTGTCCCCAAACATCCTGTGGTGTTGAGTCCTCGTTGTGAAGAGACAGCGCCCAGCGTTCATCCTCTCCCCCCCCCTCCTCCCCCCCCCCTCCCTCTTCCCACTCTTGCTTTGATCGCCGCATGCCCACCATGTCGGCGCACCCCATCGCGAGGACCGTGGCCTCATAGGGAGCTCCACCGAAGGCCCCAGCGGCAGGGTATGCATGCGTCCACCCGCCCATTTTGGCACTCCCCTCGAGAGGATCGTGGCCCCATGGGGAGCTCCACCGAAGGCTCCAGCGGCAGGGTTTGCATGCGCCCCCCCGCCCGTTTCAACGCACTCCTCACGAGGATCGCGGCCCGCCCGCCCGCTGATTTTTGCATACCCCTCACAAGGATCGTGGCCCCATAGGGAGCTCCACTGGAGGCCCCAGCGGCAAGGTTTGCATACGCCCCCCATCTGATCGCGGCCCCACAGAGAGCTCTACCAAAGACCCCCGCGGCAGGGCTTGCGTGCGCCCCCCAGCCGATTTCGGCACGCCCCTCACGAGGATCTTGGCCCCGCAGGGATCTCCACCGAAGGCCCCAACGGCAGGGCTTGCATGCGTCCCACCGCCAAGTTCGGCGCGCCCATCACGAGGATCGTTGCCCCATGGGGTGCTTCACCTAAGGCCCCAGCGGCAAGTTTTGCATGCGCCCCCCCCGTCCATGTCGGCACGCCAGTCCCGAGGATCGTGGTCTCATAAGTAGCTCCACCCATCGAAGGCCCCAGCGGCAGGGTTTGCATGCGCCCCCCCGCTGATATCTGCACACCACTCACGAGGATCGTGGCCCCATAGGGAGCTTCACCCAAGGCACCAGTGGCAGGGTTTGCATGCATCCCCCCGCCCCCTTTCGGCACCTCTCACGAGAATCTCGGCCCCGCAGGGAGCTCCACCGGAGGCCCCAACGGCAGGGTTTGCGTGCACCCCCCCGCCAATTTCGGCACACCCTTCGCAAGGATCGTGGCCTCATAGGGGGTTCCGAGAGCAGTACCCACAACGCGGTATTCACAGCTGCATATGGTTGGGTCTTTCGCCGGGATAATTTGGATGGTTTCTGGGGGGACCCATGGAGCTCCCACACCAGTCTCTTTTCCTCCTCATCTTCCTCCTCCCCCTCCTCTTCCTCCTCCTCCTCCTCCTCCTCCTCGTCCCCCTCCTCCCCCTTTCCTTTTCCTTTTTCTCCTCCTCCTCCTTCCGCTCCTCCTCGTCCGCCTCCACCTTTTCCTCCTCCTCCTCCTCCTCCTCCTCCTCCTCCTCCTCCTGTTCCTCCCCCTCCTCCCCCTCCTCCTCCTCTTCCTCCTCCTCCCCCTCCTCCTCCTTCTCCTGTTCCTCCTCCTCCTCGTCCTCCTCCTCCTCCTCCTCCTCCTCTTCCTCGTCCTCTGTCCACGTCCGCTGGGCGCCCTGTTCGCAGGGTAGAGAAACAAATAATATAAAAAACGGAAAAACACCCGAAACGGGTGGGCGGACAGACCGCGCGCGTGCAGCGTGCTAGGAAGGCGGAGACCGATTTTTGTCAGATGGTTTGGGCGCGGGGGTCGCCACCCTAAGGGGGGGGTCCAGCGCCGAGGCAAGAATTTCGCGCGCAGTTCTGCCAATTCGCGGCCCATGGACGCCCCGATCCCCTTTGCCTGGATGCGTCTCTCACATCCCAGACCAATTTCTGGCGGTGCGTCCTCGGGAGAAGGTCCTTCAAAGGCCGATTCCGAGGAGAAAGGCCAGGATTTCAGGAGTCAATCGTTTGGAAGTTTGCGCGATTACTGCCAGACCTCCGACGTCGTGGTTTCTCACTTGGACCCCCAAATTTCTGGACCCAGTCCCCAGTGCTGGCTTCTCATCCGGAGCTGTTTTCTCACGGCCCCGGGCCTGGTAAGGGCCACAGGGCCCGAAGATATCTTAATCTCGGTCGTCGTGCATTTTGTTTTTTCATGACTCGAGGAGGTCTGGCTGGGTGCTCTCCATTGTATTGGCGGCGCGCCTTGGGGGGAAAGAAAGAGGGGCAGGCCTTCTCAGAAGGCGGCGGGGATTCTCAGAAGCACTCCGGCCTTTGAGAAGCCGTTTCAGTTTTCGGAAAAGCACTTGGACAATTTCTCAGAAGACCCGAGGCCTTCCGAGCTTTCTGATGGGGCCCGTCCCCTCTGCATTCCCCCCTGGGCTCGCAGCCGACCTTAGGACCACCTTCTCACCGCCAACAGCACCGCGGACCGCACCGGGGTGGGCAAGATGGGCCCCGACCGGGGCCAGCTGCATGCCATGCTGCGCGCCTTCGAGCCCCTGCCCCTGGTGGAGGACCCTGGATTGTGGGCCCAACGCGAGGATGAGGATAAAGATGAGGATGACGATGGGGATGAGGATGCGGATGTGGATGAGGATGAGGATGAGGATGGAGATGAGGACGAGGATGAGGACGAGGATGAGGATGCGGGTGCGGATGATGATGATGATGATGATGATGATGATGATGATGATGATGATGATGATGATGATGCTGATGCTGATGCTGATGCTGATGCTGATGATGAGGATGAGGATCTTGATGATGATGCTGATTATGATGGCGATGGCGATGATGAAATGCTGCTGGTGATGATAAGGATGACGCTGTTGATGGTGATGATAATGATGACGACGATGGTGATGACGATGGTGAAACTGTTGACGTTAATGATGATGGTTATGATGATGAGGAGGATGAGGATGGTGATGATAATGATGATGAACATGATGCGGAGCATGTGAGGATTAGGATGATGATGATAATGGCGATGACGATGGTGACGATGATGATGATGCTGACATTGATGATAAGGATGAGGATGATGATGATGATGATGATGACGATCATGGTGATGAGGATTGTAATGAGTATGATGATGCTGATGATGACGATGATGGTGATGATGGTAACGATGAAACTGATGATGATGCTGATGATGATGATGATGCTGATGCTGATGCTGATGCTGATGCTGCTGCTGATGATGGTGATGATGATGCTGATGCTGATGATGATGATGAGGAGGAGGATGATGATGATGATGATGAGGATGATGATGCTGATGATGCTGATGAGATGATGGCGATGGTGATGGTGATGGTGATGGTGATGGTGATGGTGATGGTGATGGTGATGGTGATGATGATGATGATGATGATGATGATGATGATGATGATGATGATGATGATGATGATGATGATGATGATGATGATCGGTGATGACGAGGACGAGGAATAGGAGGTGAAGGAAGACGAGGAGGATGAGGAGGAGGAGGAGAGGCGGTGTTACGTATTTCTCCTCCTGGTATTCAGGTAGAGATAGAGGAGGAGGGGAAGGACGACGAGGCGGAGGAGGATGACCCTAACCTTTCATCATAGTGCCATAAATCAGGCTTCCCGATGGTATCGGAGCTGTCGGGGTCGGAGAATCATGCCGCATCACCGATGCTTCGGCGATGCTGCTGTGTGTGGAGCCCGATTTTCTCTATGCCGACTGCGCTGGCGCATCGGCCATGCGGCTTGGTCCTCCGACCCCATGTGCTCGGACCCCGATGGAGGCCTCTACAACAGATAGCCTTTCACCCTAGATGTAACTATAGAGAGATCAACGGGACCGCTTGAAATCTCGACCAGGTTTCACAAGCAAAGAGCTTAGTGTTTCTGTTAGCCCTCTGGGAGGCCAGGGGAGGCGGGAGGAGAGGAAGGTGTGGAGGAGCCAGGCAAACTCGCGTCGTGACAGACTCACAACGCCAAGTTTTATTGGAGGTTTCGGCTTCTGGGGTGTCCTCTGCCAGGCCCGCGGGCCGTCAGAGCACGATCCGGGATGAAAGCATGGCCCCAGGGAAGGTGTCCAGACCCTTGGGGTCCAATTTGCTAACACGTATGGTTTCGTCATGGTCCTGCTGACGAAGGGAGAAGAGGGACGGGGCATGTGGGAATGGCAGTTCGGGATCCCCGTGTGGGTGGGGGGGGTGGGGGTCTTACCCCCACCCCCTTCCCCACACGTGCACAAAACAGAGCGTTCAACCCAGGTGACTGGACTGTTTTTTTGTCCCAACCCTCCTGCGTTGGGTTCTCGTTTTGAACAGAGCACTGCTCGCGCGTCTCCTTCCTTCCCGCCCCCCCCCCGTCCCTCTCGTCCCCCCTGCCTTTGACCTTGCCATCCCTTGGGGGCTGCGATCTGTGAAACTGTCGCCACTTTCGAGGCCTGCTGGGGGGCCCAGCACAGTGGGTACACACGGCGGATTGAAATTGGACCTCGCCATCCCTGTGGGGCTGCGATCTGTGAAACTGTCGCCACTTTGAGGCCTGCTGGGGGGCCCAGCACAGTGGGTACCACGCGCGGATTGAAATTAGACCTCGCCATCCCTGGGGGGCTGCGATCTGTGAAACTGTCGCCACTTTCGAGGCCTGCTGGGGGGCCCAGCACAGTGGGCACACACGGCGGATTGAAATTGGACCTCGCCATCCCTGGGGGGCTGCGATCTGTGAAACTGTCGCCACTTTCGAGGCCTGCTGGGGGGCCCAGCACAGTGGGTACCCACGGCGGACTCAAATGGGACCTCGCCATCCCTGGGGGCTGCGATCTGTGAAACTGTCGCCACTTTCCAAGGCCTGCTGGGGGGCCCAGCACAGTGGGCCCACGCGGATTCAAATTAGACCTCGCCATCCCTGGGGGGCTGCGATCTGTGAAACTGTCGCCACTTTCGAGGCCTGCTGGGGGGCCCAGCACAGTGACGCCACGGCAGATTCAAATTAGACCTCGCCATCCCTGGGGGGCTGCGATCTGTGAAACTGTCGCCACTTTCGAGGCCTGCTGGGGGGCCCAGCACAGTGGGTACCCACGGCGGATTCAAATTAGACCTCGCCATCCCTGGGGGGCTGCGATCTGTGAAACTGTCGCCACTTTCGAGGCCTGCTGGGGGGCCCAGCACAGTGGGTACCACGGCGGAATCAAATTAGACCTCGCCATCCCTGGGGGGCTGCGATCTGTGAAACTGTCGCCACTTTCGAGGCCTGCTGGGGGGCCCAGCACAGTGGGTACCCACGCGCGGACTCAAATTAGACCTCGCCATCCCTGGGGGGCTGCGATCTGTGAAACTGTCGCCACTTTCGAGGCCTGCTGGCGGGGCCCAGCACAGTGGGTACCACACGGCGGACTCAAATTGTACCTCGCCATCCCTGGGGGGCTGCGATCTGTGAAACTGTCGCCACTTTCGAGGCCTGCTGGGGGGCCAGCACAGTGGCGTACCCACGGGGATTCAAATTGACCTCGCCATCCCTGGGGGGCTGCGATCTGTGAAACTGTCGCCACTTTCGAGGCCTGCTGGGGGGCAAAGCGCAGTGGGTACTCACCGCGGATTCAAATTACACCTCGCCATCCCTGGGGGGCTGCGATCTGTGAAACTGTCGCCACTTTCGAGGCCTGCTGGGGGGCCCAGCACAGTGGGTATCCACCACGGACTCAAATTAGACCTCGCCATCCCTGGGGGGCTGCGATCTGTGAAACTGTCGCCACGTTCGAGGGCTGCTGAGGGGCCCACCACAGTGGGTACACACCGCAGATTTAAATTAGACCTCGCCATCCCGTGAAACTGTCGCCACTTTCGAGGCCTGCTGGGGTCCCAGCACAGTGACGCCACGCGCGGACGAAAATTAGACCTCGCCATCCCTGGGGGGCTGCGATGTGTGAAACTGTCGCCACTTTCGAGGCCTGCTGGGGGGCCCAGCACGGTGTGCACCCGCGGCGGATTCAAATGTGACCTCGCCATCCCTGGGGGGCTGCGATCTGTGAAACTGGTCGCCACTTTCGAGGCCTGCTGGGGGGCCCAGCGCAGTGTGCACCCACCTGCAAGATCAAAATACCTCGCCATCCCTGGGGCCTGCGATCTGTGAAACTGTCGCCACTTTCGAGGGCTGCTGGGGGCCCAGCACAGTGGGTACCCACCGCAGATTCAAATTAGACCTCGCCATCCCTGGGGGGCTGCGATCTGTGAAACTGTCGCCACTTTCGAGGCCTGCTGAGGGGCCCAGCACAGTTGGTACCCACCGCAGATTCAAATGGACCTCGCCATCCCTGGGGGGCTGCGATCTGTGAAACTGTCGCCACTTTCGAGGCCTGCTGGGGGCCCAGCACAGTGGGTACCCACCGCAGATTCAAATTAGACCTCGCCATCCCTGGGGGGCTGCGATCTGTGAAACTGTCGCCACTTTCGAGGCCTGCTTGCGGGGCCCACCACAGTGACGCCTCCCAAGTAGCTTACACATCAAGTTGATTGTCCATGCAAGTTTCGGCCAACTCCTCGTTTCCATTGATACAAATGGGTTGGGTACGTCACAGGGTAATTTTTGTTGGGGTGGGCTGGACCGTTCCCAAGATATCCGGCTCCGAATGAACCCACTGCACGGGGCCATCCTCTCACCAGTTTTCACCCCGCGCCACTTTTACCCCACGCTTCGTTTCATCGCGCGGCGGCTTCGACGCCGACGATGACGGCGGCGACGAGGACGACGACGATAGAAGGATAAGGGGGAGAGGGGGATGAGGATACGCGGTGCTCCTGGCAGATGGGCGCATGGGTAGCGAAAAAAATGATGCGAACAGGGAGGGAGGGGATCAGGAAGAGAGAAGAGAAGTCGTAGCAGTGGTAGTATTGTTGGCAATGGCAGTGGCAGAAACGGTGGTAGTAGTAGTAGTAGTAGTAGTAGTAGTAGTCGTGGTGGTGGTGGTGGTGGTGGTGGTGGTAGTAGTAGTAGTCGTAGTAGTAGTAGTAGTAGTTGTTGTAGTCGTCGTCGTCTTCATCGTAGTCGTACTTGTGGTGATATGTGTGGTAGTAGTACTGGTAGTAGTAGTAGTAGTCGTAGTACTAGTAGTCGTAGTAGTAGTAGTAGTAGTAGTAGTAGTAGTAGTAGTAGTAGTAGTAGTAGTAGTAGTAGTAGTATCTGTAGTAGTAGTAGTAGTAGTAGTAGTAGTAGTATTAGTAGTAGTGGTAGTGGTAGTACTAGTAGTAGTAGTAGTAGTAGTAGTAGTAGTACTAGTAGTAGTAGTAGTAGTAGTAGTAGTAGTAGTAGTAGTAGTCGTGGTGTGGTGGGGTGTGGTGGTGTGGTGGTGGTAGTAGTAGTAGTAGTAGTCGTAAGTAGTAGTAGTAGTAAGTAGTAGTAGTAGTATTAGTAAGTAGGTGTTGTAGTCGTCGTCGCTTCATCGTATCGTACTTGTGGTGATATGGTGTGGTAAGTAAGTAACTGGTAGTAGTAGTCGTAGTCCGTAGTACTACTAGTCGTAGTAGTAGTAGTAGTAGTTAGTGTAGTATTAGTAGTACGTCGTCGTAGTGTAGTCCGTCGTCGTGTAGTAGTAGTAGTAATAGCAGTATAGTACTAGTAGTAGAAGTAAGTTATCTAAGTAGTAGTAGTAGTAGTCGTAGTAGTAGTACTATTAGTAGTAGCAGTAGGGATAGTAGTCGCCGTAGTAGTAGTAGCAGTAGCAACAGCAGTCGTTAGCGTAGCAGTAGTAGTAGTAGTAGTAGTAGTAGTAGCAGTAGTAGTAGTAGTACTAGTAGTAGTAGTAGTAGTAGTACTAGTATTCGTAGTAGTAGTAGCAGTAGTACTAGCCTTAGGAGCAGTAGTAGTAGCAGGAATAGTCGCAGTAGTAGTGGTAGTAGTAGTAGTAGTAGTAGTAGTAGTAGTAGTAGTAGTAGTAGTAGTAGTAGTAGTGGTAGTAATAGTAGTAGTAGCAGTAGTAGTACTAGTACTAGTACTATTAGTAGCCCTCGTAGTTGTATTCGTAGTAGTAGTCGAAGTAGTACCAGCTAGTGGTAGTGGTAGTAGTAGTAGTAGTAGTAGTAGTAGTAGTAGTAGTTGTAGTTGTAGTAGTAGTAGTAGTAGTAGTAGTAGTGGGAGTAGTAGTAGTAGTAGTAGTAGTAGTAGTAGTAGTAGTAGTAGTAGTAGTAGTGGTAGTAGTAGTAGTAGTAGTAGTAGTAGTAGTAGTAGTAGTAGTAGTAGTAGTAGTAGTAGTAGTAGTAGTAAGTGCGTGGTTCTTAGTGAAAAGAGGAGAGTATTAGTAGTAGTAGTAGTATAGTAGCGTAGTAGTAGTAGTAGTAAGTAGTTAGGCAGCAGTAGTAGTAGTAGTAGTCATGGTAGTCGTAGTCTAGTGAGTAAGTAGTAGTTGTTTGTTGTAGTTTGTTGTTGTAAGTTCTAGTAGTAGTAGTAGAAGTAGTCGTATATCAGAGTATTTAGTAGTAGTAGTAAAGTATAGTAATAGTAGTAGTATTAGTGTAGTCATAGTATGTAGCAGTAAGTAGTAGTAAGTAGTAGTAGTCGTAGTAGTAGTGGTGGTAGTAGTAAAGTAGTTTTAGTAGTTTTAGTAGTTTCAGTAGTAGTAAGTAGTAGTAGTAGAAGTCAGTAAATTAATAGTAAGTAGTATAGTCGTAGTAGTAGTACTACTAGTAGTAGTAAGTAGTAGTAGTAGTAGTAGTAGTAGTAGTAGTAGTAGTAGCAGTAGCAGTAGCAGTAGCAGTAGCAGTAGCAGTAGCAGTAGCAGTAGCAGTAGTAGTAGTTGTTGTAATAGTAGTAGCAGCGATAGTCGCAGAAGTAAGGGTAGTAGTAGAAGTAGTAGTAGTAGTAGTAGTAGCAAGTAGTAGTAGTAGTAGTAGTAGTAGTAGTAGTAGTAGTAGTACTGGTAGTACTGGTAGTAGTAGTAGTAGTAGTAGTAGTGGAACTAGTAGTAGTAGTAGTAGTAGTAGTAGTAGTAGTAGTAGTAATTGTAGTAGTAGTAGTAGTAGTAGTAGTAGTAGTAGTAGTAGTAGTAGTAGTAGTAGTAGTAGTAGTAGTAGTAGTAGTAGTAGTAGTAGTAAATGTAGTAGTAGTAGTAGTAGTAGTAGTAGTAGTAGTAGTAGTAGTAGTAGTAGTAGTAGTAGTAGTAGTAGTAGTAGTAATAGTAGGTGTAGTAGTAGTAGTAGTAGTAGTAGTAGTAGTAGTAGTAGTAGTAGTAGTAGTAGTAGTAGTAGTAGTAGTAGTAGTAGTAGTAGTAGTAGTTTAGTAGTAGTAGTAGTAGTAGTAGTAGTAGTAGTAGTAGTAGTAGTAGTAGTAGTAGTAGTAGTAGTAGTAATCGTATTAGAGGTAGTAGAGGTAGTAGAGGTGGTGATAGTAGTAGTAGTAGTAGTAGTAGTAGTAGTAGTAGTAGTAGTAGTAGTAATAGTAGTAGTAGTAGTAGTAGAGTGTAGTGATAGTAGTAGAGTGGTAATAGTAAAGTACAAGAAGAAGTAGTAGTAGTGGTGGTGGTGGTAGTAGTAGTAGTAGTAGTAGTAGTAGTCGTAGTAGTAGTAGTAGTAGTAGCAATAGTAGTAGTAGTAGTAGTAGTAGTAGTAGAAGTAGTAGTAGTAGTAGTAGTACTAGTACTAGTAATAGTAGTAGTAGTCGTAGTAGTAGTAGTAGTAGGAGTAGGAGTAGTA
>CAUYUJ010020992.1:128917-146588 GCA_963575745.1 Prorocentrum cordatum | reverse complement strand
GCGGTCGACGGGCCGTCGGAAGATGGGCGCGCGGAAGGCTTCGTCCGCCCCCGCGTCGGCAATGGCCTTCAGCGCACGCGGCGCCAGCCAAAAGCTCCGTCGGCAGCGCGGGCACTCGGCCCAAGGCGGCGTAGGCGGCGCGGCCGGCACGACGCGCGCGTTGATTAACAGCACGACTCGCCGATGAGATCGCCAGATCCACGTGCTCAGGAGAAAGAAAACATATGGCATCGATCACCTTCTCGAAGAGGCGGCACCCGGCGCAGCTGCCGGACTCGGCCAACCCTAGCTGCCAGTAGGCCCCAGGCGGCACGCGCCGCGCATCACCCCCCAAGGCGCCTTCGAAGGCGCCGCCCCGGTCGACCGCCAAGATCTGGGCGACCCCGAACGGCGCGAGCCAACGCGTCTGAAACTTCCCTGGCGCTGCTTCCAGCTCGCGCGAGGCAGCCCTGCGAACCGCGTCTAGTCTCGCAGCTCTGCCCACCGGGGCTCGGAGAGCGCGCGCGGGGCCGTCGCGCGTCACGGCGTAGAACAGGTCGGCCTTCACGGAGTCGTTGAACAGACCTTCTCGGGGAATCTGCGCCCCCCGCTGTCGCCGAGGTCGCTTCCGCCGAAGGCAATCGGGGCGCCGCGTGGCTCGAGCGCGCGGCGGAATAGCCTGGGGCGCCCCCCTCTGCGACAGGAACTGGAAGAATTCACTGAGCGCCGGGCGCCGGGAGTCACAATGAATGCGAGCCACGAGCTGACGAACTTCTCTTGGGCACGTGATAGGCGCTTCCTCGAGGTCGTCGCCCTCGCGGGCGGGCAAACTATCGTTCGGCAGCGTCGGGTCGTTTAAACTGGGAGGGGAGGCGCGCGTTCCTCCGCCTGAGAAAGAGCCTGTGAAAGATCCGGCCGCTGCGGGGTCGACCCCTGCTCGGCGTGGCCGAAGAGAATAAGATGGCCAACTCGGCGGGAGGGGCCAGCGGCAGAGTGGGGAAGGCGATGTCGTGGAGGTCCTCGGCCTCGATGCGATGCTGGCCTCGGTCGCCCGCGTGGCAATGGCCGCGGTGAGACGAAGGCCCGTTGTCCATGGGGGAACTCGTCTGCTTCGCCGCTCTCACCCGCTGGATGATCGCGACGCGAGGTCCCGCGGGGCGAGTTGGCTGATCTGTCTCCAGAGCGTCGCGGACTCGGGCAGGTAATTGGTTGCGCGGGTGCCGCCCCGACTGGCGGCTCCTCCGACCTGTCGCGCGCCCTGCGCGACTGCGACCCGCTGCAACGCGTCCTTGACCAGGGCCGCGAACAGCACGTCGACGGGCCCCTCGCAGCTGCAGGCAGCCCCCCACTCGGCAGCTGCAACTGGGAGACCTGCGAAACGACTTGACTGCCGCAGGGCAGCCATCTCTTGGATGGCGGATAGCATCGCCGCGTAGCCCATCTCGTCGGCGCACTCGCCTCCCGCCCTCGTCCACTCGAGGCTCTCGATCGGGTCGCGCGCGCGGCCTCTGGACTCAGGCCGAAATACTGGGCAGCGCCGGCGCAGCGCGGCCAGCAGCTGCGGCGCGCTGGAGAGACAGGGGTAGGCCGCGTGCATCGGCAAGCCTGTCCTGCCAATCTTGCCGCGTTGGCATCCGTGTCCGATGGGCGCATGGCCCCATTCCAAGATGGATGGGGCGAACTGCATGTCCTTCCCGAGGGCCGAAGTAGGTGGGTTCTCGATCAAGAAAACCCCGCGGTGCCCCACCTGGTACTCGATGGCCCACTTGATGAGGCGGATCAACTTGCAATCCCTGGCGCGCAGCTTTTCCAGAAGCTCGGGATGGCCCGCGTAGCTGACATTGACGGCGTAGGAGCACCAACGCGCACAAGGAAAGCCGATCACGACCACCAAGGGCTTGTCTCGGGCGTCCTGGCCCTTCCATCTCTGCGAACCCCGCGGGGTGGCAAGGCCCCACCCATCCTCTAGGTCGGCGCTCGGCGAAGTCCGAAGCTCGAACTGAGAGGCCGACCTGGCAAGTCGGGCACCCCTGGCACATCCCTTCATCAGGTCGGTGCCACATACCCGACAGTCGCCCTCGATGGGTAGCTGGTCGTCGCGGGCCGGGATGCCCATGAAAGTCGCGTCAATACGGTGCTGTTCCTCATGTCTGAGGTCGGCGGCTCTCTCGTCAGCACGACGGGCGGCGGCGACCAACGTCTCGCAGGCGGCGGCGGTCTTCCCGGCAATTCCCAGCAGGCGCTTCCACGCGCCCCGCCTCGAGGCGGGGCGTCTCGGTGCCTTCTCCCAGCCGTCCGTCGCCTCCCCGCCGGACGCTCGTCGCCTCCCAGCCGTCCGTCGCCTCCATCTCGTCGCTCGTAGGTACTGGTGGCGGCTCCGCTTCGCCGCCCCCGAGCGCCGCCCGACCGGTCGCGCCATCGCCCGGCCGCCAGATTGACTCCCTGTCCAAATCGGAGCTCGCCGACGATTCGAACTGGCATTTCGGCATTACTAAAGCACCCCGCCGAAAGCCCGAAGAAACCCTGCGAGTTTGTCGAGATAGGTGCGCGCAGAGGATCTCCTCGGTCGCCCACGACCCACTTCTTGTTGACAAACCTCCAGCGGAGGTCGCAGCGGTGACGCGTTAACCAATAAACCCCTCGCGCAGTACCTTCTCGTCTCCGCGCGCGGGCAGCCGCCGCGCATCTTGCGCAGTTTGGCGTAGGTATTATCCTCGTCCGCTGGCGCGGCGCGCGGAGGCGGCGGCGCGGCCTCGTGAACCTGGGGCGACCCCTCCGCGATCACCCGCGCCGCTTCCGACATCGGAGTCAAGCGGCCCATCGCATGGCCAAGCTGTGATATCTTGCCCGGCAAGCGGCTGGGCATCTCGAGGCCCCGTCGGATCCGCTCTCGGAGCCGGCCAACCACGCGAGCGAAGTGTTTCAAGACCAGTTCCATCAGCACCCTCCACGCGTCGATCGTCCTGGACAGCCGGTCCAGCAGCGACCCTCTCCCTGACCTTCCGCTGGGCCCGTCGCATTCCCCAGGGGCGCCCGCGAACGGAACCTCGGAGGTCAAGTTCTCGCGCGGCAGCGCGGGGGGCAGGACTTCGCGCGACCAGGTCGGATCGCGACTGGAATATGCTGGCGAGAATGCGAGCGAGATTGCCAGGAGATTGCGCAGGTTGGCAATCTCAGTGCGAGCCACGGCCGGGCCGCCATTCTGAGGAATTTCTGGAATTGCTGCGTTTCCACAGAATTTCTGGAATTTCTGGATATCCCAATAATTATTGGACTTCCTAGAATTTCTGGGATGTTTGGAATTTGTGGCTTTCAACCGACTGCCAGAGATTCCAAACACCCCCCCCACGAAATCAAAAAATCCACAAGAAATCACCAGGCGCCATGAATATTCCAAAAATCGCGCCTGGACGCTGAAGCTCCAAACGGCCAGAAGCCCCCCCGACGCCGCAGGAGGTTTCCAGGGGCCCCTCCAAGAGGACCAACGCCGCGGTTTTGTTTCTTCGGCTTCCGATGCTGCAAGACGACTTAAGAGGCACCCACGAAACCGCCGAGATGGCTCAGGAGGCCCCCAAGACGCTTCCAAGACGGCCCAAAGAGGCTTCCATCACGTAAACCCACGCCCCGCTACAGTGGGCTACGCGGTGCTATCGCGTATAATGAAATGGCGCGACATTCGACGCGAAGCGTATGTTCTGTTATGGTACGCTTCGATACGCTATGATACGATAAGAGACGTTTCTATAGAAAGGGCTGCACTCACGTAAACAAGGGTGGTATATGCGATATGTTGGTATGTACCATGGCTTGCGCGTGCCCCACTGCTACACACTGTCATTTGTGAATGGGCACGTTTTATTGCATTATCCCATGTTACATTATAGACAACTGTAATGCTATATGTACTTATGCGCGGTGCCATTTTTTGCATTCGAACGAGCATTTTTAATTGTGATCGATACGAGCCGACTAGGCTACGTGATGCCACGTCGTGACATTCAACCGTGAACTAGAATATGCCATGCTGCGTAATATCACGCCTTGGTTTACCATGCACATGTTGCCACATGCTGGGCAGTGCTGAACTACACAGCCACACAGTCTCGTGCGTTGTCGCATTGTGGCATGTCATGTTAATGTTGCCATGCGGCGCGACATGCATTAGATTGCAATGTGATGTTCAGGCGCTGGTCTACTAGGCTGCTAGCCCTACAGCCTCTAGCCCTATTGTCCGACAGATAACCCTCTAGTATAGCCCTATAGCCCCAGCGAATCGGCTTGGGTTTTTCCACGGCATCATTCAACGACGAATGTCCGCGGCGCCAAGGCGAGAGCCACGCTGAAAACGCGCCGCCCTCCATGCGCATAACAATGGCAAACCTTAGGCTTTAGGGCCATTAGTGGCGAGGAAGTCTCACGCGAACCCCCCGGCCCGCCCCAAACGCACGCCCGGCGGTGCGACAGGAGAATTTACCTATAAGGAGAACGGATGGAGCCCATTTTGGCCACGCGAGGGCGACGACCACGACGCCCCAATTACATGTGTTATTTTTGAATAACCCGAGCAAGCACGTTTTGAAGAACACCCTTCGCGACGAGAGCGCGCAAGCATTTGTGTCGCGCGAACATCGTGCGTCTCGGGCAGAGGCACTCAAGTTGGAGGGTATCACTACAGCGGTTGGCACTTTGTTGGACGCACCCCACAAGGGAGTGTCTTTGGCAAGTTGGGCGCAAAGTTGCTCGTGGACCTGCGAGCGTTGACCTTTTCGCAAAAGAATGTTCAGTTGAAACATGGCGTGGACGATGAGAAGGACAGCGGGAGAGATTGACACACCGATGAGGAGGACGAAGAGGAGGAGGACGGGGGGGAGGAGGACCGGGGGCCGGGCATTTCGTCTGAGACTTCCTTGCCACTCGTGGCACTAAGGCATAAGGATTGCCACTGTTATACATATGGAGAGCGGCGCGGTTTCAACGTGGGGCTCTCGCCTTGGCACCGCGGACATTCGTCGTTAAATGGTACCGTGGAAAAGCCCAATCCGATGTATTGGGGCTATGGGGCTATGTGGCAATGATCTAGGGTTATATGGCTGTTAATATATAAAACTATCGGGCTATAGGGCTATAGGGCTGTAGGACTGGCAGCCTAGTAAAACAGCGTTTGAAAATCACATCGCAATCTAATGCATGTCGCGCCGCAAAGTAAAATTATCATGACAGACCGCAATACGACAAAACGCACGAAACTCTGTGGCTGCATACTTCAGTACTGCACGACATGTTGCAACATGTGCGTGATAAGCAAAGGCATGACATCGTGCAACGTGGCATATTCTAGTTCACGGTTGACTGTCAGGCCGTAGCATCACGTAGCATAGCCGGTTCGCCTCGATCACTAAAAAAAATTGAAAACTCGGATGCACAAACAGGAAAAGAAAAGGCGACACCGCGCATATGTACAAAAAACGCGACACCTGTGTATAATGTACCATGGGATAATGCAATAAGGCGTGCACAACAACAAATGACAGCGTGCAGCATTGGGGCGCGCGCGAGCCGTGGTGCATACGATAATATCGCATAGATAACCCTTGTCTACGTGAGTGTAGCACTGTGTATAAAGACGCCATTTATCGTAACAACATAGCGTATCGAAAAGTAACATAACAGAACATGCGTTTCGCGTCGAATGTCGCGTCATTTCATTATACGCGACAGCACCGCGTAACCCGCTGTAGCGGGGCGTGGGCTTACATAGTGGAACACAACATAGCACGGCCCACGATTGCAGGCCGCATCGTAGCAGCACGCAATGTGTGTATATATATATATATATATATATATATATATATATATATCACGCCGCGAATAACAACATCGCGCATGGCGCCATGAATCCGCGCAACAAAACATACGAATACAAAGCGCAATGCGATATAGCACGTCGCACCATAGCACAGCGAAAGGCAGCCGACGTTACGTCCACAACCGCTGGAAATTACTGAACTTGGGATTTCTGGAATGTCTAAAATTTCCGGAATTTCCAGAATTCCACATCATTTTTTGCATTTCTGGAATTTCTGTTTCTTCTGGAATCCGGAATTTCTGGTACTTGTAGAATTCCTGCACGCCGGGAATAATTATTCTGAAATCCAGAAATTCCAGAAATTCCCAAACAAATCTCGGGGAATCCAGAAATTCTACATTTTCCTCAGGATAGCGGCGCCGGCCCTGGCCTGCAACGGACAATTTGCTAGAGCAAAGCTGTCTCTGGTGGCGGGCGCGGGCCCTCCGGACCCCAAGGGGCGACGGGGGGGATGACGTCCGCAGGGGTGAACTTCCAGGCGTTGGGGGCCCTCGGGAACCTCGCGCAATTCAACTGGAAATCGAACCTCAGGAGCAGGCGGCTGTCCGAGGCGATCTTCAAGGACACATCGCACGATTCGAACTTGACGAAACGAGCCCTTCCCCCCAAAGCACCCAGCTGGAGACCCACGAGCTTCCGCGTAGGTAGAGATCCCAAGATGGGCAACTTAGGGCTCACATCCCGCACTGAGGTCCGACAGACAAGAGGCACCTAGTGTTCTAGACATATCGGGAGGTAGACCGCGGACTTAATCACAGCCTTGCTGACCCCACATCTGACACTTTCTTCTTCGGCAGCCCCCCAGAAACTGAAGCCCGCGATGTGATCCGAGAACTTCCCGAGACACTCGTGCCCTGCGGCGTTGCGCTGGCAACCGGTATCGACGACGGTCTGGAACCTCTGGGAGTTTTCGATGAAGCAAACGTCAGGAGGGGCCCAGACATACCAGATGACGTTGACCTGATGAGCTTTTGCAATCTCCGTTCTCGCCGCCCACCACTCGCGAGCATCCGAAGAAAAGCGTCGCGCTTCTGGCGCTCGCTGAACCCGAGCGCGAGAGCCACCCCCAGTTATGTTGGCCACCCTGCTCTTGAAGGTGGCCGCGCGCTTCTGCAACTCGTCGGGCGAAGCGCACGTGGCAAGAGCATCGCGCTCCGCGTAGTCAGCGGCATGCTCATCCCCGCCCTCCTCTGGGTGGGGTTCGCCCTCATCCGCCGCAGCCTCGCGGACTGCGCGGGATCTGTCGCGCTCGTCCCGGTGGCTCGCATGCGACTGAAGACGGGGGCCAGGCTTGGGCGGGGCTGCCGATCCGGGATCGCCCGATCCCGACCCCGCGAACGTTCCTCGGATGCTGCCTGAAACTGCGCTCCAGAAGAAGATCCCGCCGCGCCTCTCTGCGGGGGGGCCGCCATCGATGGTCGGAATGCTGGCGCCGTCGCCAGTCGCGGCGGGCCCCGAGACGAACTGCTTCCAGCTGGCGGCCTGGAGGACGGGCTGCGATCGCCTGTCTTGCGCGGCGGCGCAAGCCCAGTCAAGCCTCGGTCGAGGGTCAACTTCTTCAACTTGTCGCTCGTGACCGCCAGGGCGTCGGCTACTTCCTGCACGATCACCGAGGGGTCGTGCTCGTCGAGGTGCGACTCCTTCACCTCGGCGGCAGCGTCTGGGTCATTCTCGTCCTCTACCTCTGCGTCGTCGTCGATGTTGCCCTCGCCGACGCGGGGGGGCTTGGGCGGCGGTCGATGAGCTCGGCCTTTGTCCTTGCCTTGCCTTCGTCATCTCTCGGTCCAGCGTCGCGTCTCCGCCCCGGCGGGGCCGCCTCGCCGGGCCTCGCGCGCGCCACGCTGCGGGCCGGGGCCGGCTAGTTGGGCGCCGTAGGACGGCCGCAGCACGCCCATGGCCTGGGCAACGCGGTCAAAGTCGCACTCGTTACCAGTGGCCAGACACGCACTTCGCAGCAACTTGAATGCTCGAAACTGCCCCGCCGGCGCTAGCAACTTGGTTTGCTTCAATCTCATATCCAGATCCTTGAAGTGAGTGACGTACGAGGCCAGCAGCTCTGATGGGAGCCGCTCCGCCCCCTCATAGTCTTCCATCAGATCACCCACTTGGAGAATATGCTGCTCTTCGAGCACAGACAAAGAGCTTATAAGCAGATCTATACCTTCCAAAAACTATGGTCTCGTCCACTCCAGCGACTCGATCATCTCAGCACCCCCGCCCGTGATCGGGTCGGCCAAGTCCAGGGCGAGCTCGGCCAGGGGGTTGTAGTGCCGCGCTCGTGCCTTCCACATCTGGACTCGGCGAACAAATTTCTGGCAATAACGGAGCTGTTTGCAAATCAACTGAATCCTGGCCTCCAACGGAGGCGAAGTCGGGCAAGGTCCCCCTCACCACGTCTTACGCTCGCCTCGGCGTCATCGAAACTCCGCCGAACTGGGGGGACCTCGGAGTGCTCGTCATCTCCTGGGTCCACCTTCTCGTCTGCGCTTTCCTCGTGCCAACGCCCATGTTCTTCATCCGGCCAACCATATCCTCAGTTGTGGCAGCGGCGGCCGCTCCGTGTCGTCCGAAGCATGGCAAGCGAGGTCCCATCGTCGGCGTGGTGCGGCTGAGCCGCGAGAGCTGGTGGCGTCAGCATACCCCAGGGCAGCCGAGTCGAATGCGCCGGTACTCTGGCACGACTAGGCACGGGAGTGTCCACAAGGTACAGCTGGTTCCAAACTGCTCTCCTGCGATGTAGCCCAGTAGATACAAGCTCCGCTGCCAGTGCAGCGCGCACGTCGGTGCTGGGTGGCGAAGTGAAGCTTCTACTCCGAACCCATCCCGCACACAGTAAGTCAGTGCTTCTGCGTAGAAGCAAGAAGGGGCACCCTCGCAACCAAATGAATATGAGGCACGGTGGGTCAGAGCAGGCAACAGTAACAGCAGGGACCATTCAATATTCCGAAAATCGAAATGACTATTGCACCCCAGTGGTCCCCTTTTTCACCCACCCTCCTCCTCCCCGTTCCGTCCCTCCTCCCCCTCACCCTCCCCCGTTGGAGGAACAAAACAAACTATGCAGACGAGATGGCATCCGGACAATCTCACGCACCACACATACCTACAAGCTCTCTCACAAGCGTTGAACATTCAGCCAGCGCGGTTGCCTCGGACTAAAACCAATCACTCCATGTGCTGTGGGAAGTCCACCCCATAGCCAAAGGGCGCGCTTCCTCTTTGTTCCAAACAGAACCTCCACGATCCACGCGGACGCCGCGCATGCTCTGCCGCGCGCGCCGCCATCGGAGTGGACAACCAAGTTACACTGGCGTAGGAACTTTACAGGGTAGGCCCAGTCCCACAGATCACGTCCTCTGCACATCCATCGTGCAGTTTGCTACGCGGTCTGTTATGATGGTGTGCTTTCTCCGACGGCACGCTACAAGATCAGCCCAAAGGTCCGGTGGATACCCTTCAGCATACAGCAACTTGACGATGTCATCGCAAGTACGACGCACCATTGGCAAAGCTGATGGGCCCAGGCAGAAGACATGTCAGCAAATGATGCGCTGCATTGGTTGGCAGCCCACGACAACCAGTACCTGTCTCGGTGTCGCCCCATCACTGTAACTCGACGCCCATTCCACTTTGGACGTGGGACGCCAGAATGATACCAAGAACATGCCCTCGAAGCTTTCGGCGTTTGTCGACGGGTGCCCTTTCCCCCTCCTCCTCCTCCTTCTCCTCCTCCCCCCCTCCGGCATGACCTTGTCGAAGTACCCGCGAGTCGTGGCCGCGGTGGCGATCTTGGCCACAGCCCCACTGCGGTACCTCGAGTGAAAGCGGCTGGAAGAATCAGAGGGATGAGGGAAAGGGGAGGAAATTGTTTTAACCTCGACGGCCGCACGACATGAGCCACAACGACGACTGCTCACTGAGAGAACAATGAGGCTGTTCTGTGGGTAGAAAAATGAAGAAATGAGCCGTGCAGCATGCTCAAAGCACATAGGCTGGCACTCGAGAAGGACGGAAAGGGGGGAGGGGAAGGGGGAGGAGGGGGAGGGGGGAGGAAGGGGGAGTTAAGAAGGGGAAGGAAGGAAGGAAGGAACAAAGGAAGGAAGGAAGAGGAAGGAGGAGGGAGGAAGGAAGGGGACAGAAGGAAGGAAAGGAGGAGGAAGGAGGGGGGAGGAGGCGGGAGGAAGGAAGGGGGAGTAAGGAAAAAGGAGAAAGGAAAGAAGGAAATAAGGAGAGATAAAGAGAGAGAGAGAGAGAGAGAGAGAGAGAAAACAAAAAAAAAAAAAAAAAAGATAAAGATAAAGAGAAAAAGAGAGAGCCTTGCCAGGCGCTCCTGGAGGTCGCCGCGTCGAGCTTGCGAGCGGACGGGGTCCGTCCCGGCCTCTGGCTCGCCTCAGTCCTCTCTTTCATACGATATACATATAGAGATAGAGAGAGAGAGAGAGAGAGAAAAAAAAAAAAACAAAAAAAAAAAAAAAACAAAAAAAAATGACGGAGAAAGAGAGAGGGATGGGAGCTGGAGGAGAGGAACAGTGAGGACGGAGGAGGGGGAGTGGCGAGGAGGAGCAGGGACAGCAGGGGGCAGGAGGAACGGCAGCTAGCAGCAGGGGGCAGGAAGACGATGACCATCGCATCAGACGGAAATGCGTCAGGAGGTCTATCGCGCTCGGTGGGCGCGCTGAAGCACCTGCAGACGACCACTGGCTGCTGCTGCTGCTGCTGCTGCTGCTGGTGTTGCTGCACCCTTCCCTTTCCCCAGCGCCACGGGAAGACGACGAGGAAGCGGAGAGACAGGAGGGGGAGGAGAAGGAGGAGGAAAACGGGGAGGAGCAGCACCAGCTTCATCAGCATCACCAGCAGCAGGGGGCAAGAGGGAGGGGGGGACAGGAAGCAGGAAGGAAAAGCGGAGAGCTCTCCTTGCTGCTGCGCCCCCCCAAGGAACACATCTTGGCGATGTTCTGCAGCGCAGCGATGCCTGCGCGAACGTCAGATACTGATCGGTTCCTCCTAAACCACCTTCTTCCTCTCCACCCCTCCCCCCTGAGTGAAGCCCAAGACCACAAACAAGGAGTGAGTGGTTTAGAGCGTTCCTCTTCCAACCCCGTTCTTCCCCTTCGAAGAAGAGTGTATCACAGCTCTTTATTCCCCAATCAGCGCTTGCCCTGAGAAGGTCTTAGCGGGAATTGAGGATTTGGCGAAACATCCGGGCCGATTTTGGTAGGCGGCCGGGTTTCTGGGTTCCCGGTTCCCGGGATCCTGGTTGCTGGTTCCGGACCGATTTCGGTGGGCGGTGGGGTTCCCGGGTTTCCGGGTTCCCAGGTTCTTGGTCGATCTCCTTATCAATCGGTCTCACAACCGATCTCACTACCCACCTCTCTATTGATCTCACAATCGATCCCACTATAGATCGCACGGGCGATCTCACGATCAATCTCACTATCGATCTCACAGAATGGACTTCACGATCGGTCTCACGATCGTCCTTACTATCGTCCTTACTATCGATCCCACGATCGGTCTCACTATCGACCTCTCTTATCGATCTCAATACCCACAGCACGAACTTTCACACCATCCACTGGTAGGGCTTTTCTCTGGTGTAATTTTATATATATATACACACACCATCCCAACACGACTGTGGGCCAACCCGAAACACGCCACCCCCCACCCACCACCCCTGTCCAAAAACGTTGTTTTTGGCTCCGTGGCATTCGGAAGTGGGCGCAAACTGATTTAACAGTTTTAACGCCGGATTGGGCGGAAACTGCTTTAACAGTTTCAACGCCGGCTGCGCCGAAACAGAGGAACGAAACGGAGCTTCGGGCATTTACAACGATACAAACTCATTGAGAAAATGTATCCGCGCCGCGCCGGGGGCAAGCGAGGAGGAGGAGTGAGAAATCAACGCTACGCACGTGCAGCACTGCCACCACGGGAGGTCCAACACCCGCTGGGAACGCAGCAACTCCTCCGAGCCGCACGACATTACTCGTGCATCAGACACTCGCGGCAGGAACCCCCTTGTGTTCCAAAGGCTCAGGCAAAATGCACCGCGCCTCATCAGTCGGGACGGGACAGCCAGAAGAGCAAGCCGTACTCACAGCATAAAGAGAGTGTGCCAACACTATCCCCTAGATAATACAGCTGAGGAAAACAAAAAGAGACCATGTGCATGCAGGTCGACTCGAGCTGACAAAGCAGCGGCAATCAAGATTATGAAAAGAACGGCGAGCCCGTGGTGCCCGAACTCCAGTGGACCCGGGCGCGCGACCCCCCCCTCTGGAAGGCGGCAGCGCCCAATCAGCTGAGAGTCCTCCACCACGGCGCCGGCGACCAAACTGGGCGGCGGCCCCCCTCAGAGCCTCAGAGGAGCCACCGGGGCGCCTCCTCAGACCAGGCCACGCGCCCCCATGGCCTGCCGCGCCATCGCGTAGGCGACGCCGAGGCGCGTCGTGTCCCGGCATCGCCGCTCGGCCCCGAGGGCCTGGCAGCGCTGCGCCTCCGCCTCCAGGCGGGATGCGATGGCTGGCACGCTCTCCCCCTCGGCCTGCCACTGCCGCACCTCCGCGAGGACCAGTATGTAGGCCATGCTCCTGGCGGGCTGGCTGGGATCCAAGCTCTTCTGGGTCTCCGAGGTTTTCGTGGTCTCCGAGGCGATTGCGGGCGCGGCAGCAGCAACGGACTCGGTCGACTCCCGCGCGGGTGGCGGCGGCCTCCCGGGCGGCTCCGCTGCTGGGGTCGCGGCGGCGGCCACGGCGGCAGCTCCAGCGCCGAGAGCTGCACCGGGAGCTGCTGCTCCCATTTCCTTTGGAGCAGCCGGGGGGGCGCAGGCCCCGCCCCCCTTGAGGTCTGAAGGGAATTATGGAGGACCTTCGGTGGCCGCGGGTGGCTCCGCTGCCGGCAGGCTCCGCAGCGGCGGGCGGTTCCGCTGGCGGCAGGCTCCGCTGCCGGCCGGCTCCGCAGTCGGCAGGCTCCGCGGCGGCGGGCGGCTCCGCTGCCGGCAGGCGCCGCGCTCGTCGGCGGCGGGTTCAAGGGAGGAGGCTTCCGGAGCGAAGCCCTCGTCCACGCCCTCGATGTCGATGAGGCCCCGCCTGTAGGGCAACATGGACTCCCCCTCGCCGCGCGACGGGCTCAGGAAGAGCGAGAGCACGCCCGCCGGAACGATGGCGTCGCTCCACCATGCCGGAAGCAGATCGGCTAACAGGGGGTCGGCCACGCTCTCGAGGTCGGACTCGTCGAACTTCCCCTGGTCGTCGAACTTCGTGAGGTCGAAACTCGGACAGGTACTTGCGTGGGCGCCCTCTAGGCTGAAGGCGCCCACCTCGCCGTTTAGGCGCTCCACTCCTCCTCCATCTCCTCCCCGCCCCAATCCACCTCCGACTCCGCCAGGGTCTCCTCCGCGGTAGAGACCTCGGCGCTCGGGGCCGGCAGCGGCGTCCGCGTCGGAGGCGGAGGCGCCAGCACCACCCCAACGTCGTCGGCGTACACGGTGACCTGCATGATTTCGTAGGAGTTCGTCGGCGGGGACGCCT
This sequence comes from Prorocentrum cordatum, assembly GCA_963575745.1. Lineage (NCBI taxonomy): Eukaryota > Dinophyceae > Prorocentrales > Prorocentraceae > Prorocentrum > Prorocentrum cordatum. The sequence continues at coordinate 133,211 of CAUYUJ010020992.1, read as the reverse complement.
CGGCCTGTGTCATCGCCGGCGCCTGCCCCCCGAGGTTCGGCGGGCGCCCCTCGGACGTCGGCGGCCGCTCCGACTTCGCCCAGGCGCGCAGAACCGAGGCCAGCTCGAAGCGTGTCGCGGATATCTGCTGGGCCAGCCTGCGGCGCTGGCTCAAGCCTGGCTCAAGTCTTCGGCCTCTGGGGGCTGACGACGTAACATTGCGCCTCTGGTCAGGGTCAGGGGTTTAGGGCTCAAAGTAGATTCTTGCATCCCCGACCAGCAGCCCTGCCAAGGGTGGGGTGTCGCCTTTTTTCGTTTTTCGGCGCACCAGTCGCTACCACTTTCGGACCACGCGATCGCATGTCTTCTGTTAGTCAGCAATGGCTCGTGATGGAGATGGCCGATGCGGGCTCCCTTGCCAGGGCGGTGGCGGCAGCGGAGGCGGCCACTTGGTCGCCGTTGCGCGCGGCGCCGCGCTCTCCGCGGCGGATTCCATACACGCTGGCCGTGGAGTCCGACGAGAAGAGCCCGAAGGTGGTCCTGTCGCCACCGGCGACGCGCTCTCCGCGGAGGGCTCCGGACACGCTGGCCGTGGAGACGGACGAGAAGAGCCCGAAGGCGGTCCTGACGCCACGGGCCTCGCGGACAGAGCGGGCCGCGCCGAGGTCTCTGACGCCCGAGAAGATGACGCTGCCCAGGAGAGTGCTCATCTGCGGCTCGCGGACGCCGCCCGACACTCCTCCGCGCTGGACCTTGCGCCCACGGCTGCTGAGCGCGGCGAAGCCCCAGGAGGAGGAGCTGGCCTTCCGCCACGACACGCTCCAGCGGGACATCGCGACCACCCAGATGCAACTGGCGGAGGCGCTCGCTCTGCACCGCAAGCGGGACCGACCCTTCCAGGACGCCTGTCCAAAAACTATACAGAGTGTCAAAAAAAACGAGTCCACTTCGCCTCCAAATCTGACGCCTCCGCGGGCGCCCCGCGACTACTCCGCAGTGGCTTCTGACGAGGACGGCGGGAGTGCTGTCAGATTGCCCGCTGCGCACGGGCCAACCATCCCTTTCAAGAAACAATGCAGCACGCATTTTGCCCCCGCACATGGATCATGCGGGGGCGCCCCACGACCACCTTGCATTGGTTTTTGAGGTACGGCGAGGGAGCCTTCATTTTGATCGCTGCGTGCATGCCAACCACCCCTGTCCAAAAACATATAATACACTTTGCCTCCAAATTTGGAACGTGCGCGGGCGCCCCGCGACCACTTTGACGTTGTTTTTGGCAGGGACGGCGGGGGTGCCGTCATATTGCTCGTTGCGCGCAAGCCAACCATCCCTGTCCCAAAACAAAACAGAGTACAGTTTGCCTCCACATCTGGAGCATGCGCGGGCGCCCTGCGACCACTTTGCATTGGTTTTTGACAGGGACGGCGGGGTTGCCGGCATATCGTTTAAACGTGGAGCACGTGACGCACCTGGCGCGCCCTGCTCGCTTATAGGTCTCCGTGGTGCCTGGTGCACCTGGGACCCGTGGCGCTCCCAAGCACTGTTTGCTGAGACTCCCTGGGGTGCTACTTATGTGTTGAGAGGGCGGGTAGGAGTGATCCCTCCTCCATACCCCCTCTCGCTGAGCTTGGATGGGTGGTTGCGAGAGGTTGGAGCGTCTTGTTTGGCCTCGGCGCGGAAGCCAAACTCACTGCTTGTGCTAAGGTTTAGGCTACATGTTGCCCTCCGGGCGGGGGGGGCCTGATGGGGGAGCTCCCACGGATGGCCTAAAAATTGTCCCTAAGGCTCCCAAGGGTGTTCAGCCCCAAGATGGCCCCAAGAGGTGCCCCGGGAGCCCCAAGATGCCCCCAAGAGGCCCCGAAGAGAATCCCCCCGACGCCCCAAGAGGCCCCCAGAGGCACCCAAGACGCCCCAAGAGGCCCAGGCGAGAATGCCAACCTCATTGATGTTACTAGGGTTTTTGCCACATGTTGGCCTACGGGGGGAGTCCTGATTAAGGACCCCCCCTCTTGTGATCGCCAGATAGCCCTAGATGGCCCCCGAGGCTCCAAAGGGTGCCCCAAGAGGGCCCCAAGAGGTGCCCAGGAGGCCCCAAGAGGCACCAAGACGCCCCAAGAGGCCCCGGCGAAGCAAAATAAATAATGCTAGTGAGGTTTCGGCTACATTTCGGCCTCCTGGGGGGACATATAAGTAAGGAGCCCCCCTCCTTTGATCGGTCTCTCCCAAGACGGCCCCGAAAGGCTCCCAAGAGTGCCCAAAGACGGCCCCAAGAGGTGCCAAGGAGGCCCAAAGAGGCCCCCAAGAAGCTCCTAACGAAAAGACCCCCAGGCGGCTCCCAGAGGCCCTCCAGAGGCACCCAAGACACCCACAGAGGCCCCCGGGACTGCCAGGAGACCCCTGCGACGCCCCACGAGGACCCCAATAAACTTTCGTACGAAATCCGTAGAGATTCTGAGAGGCATCCAAGAAGCCTTTGGCCTTTCTGCTCGCCCTCCTCCTCCTCCTCCTCCTCCCCTCCTCCTCCTCCTCCTCCTCCTCCTCCTCCTCCTCCTCCTCCTCCTCCTCCATTCCTCAATTCCTTATGAATAACTTGTCCATGTCGCACCCCGAGGCCAGTTGTGTAGGGCGGGGTGGGCGTTTCGCCTGAGACTTCCTCACAATTTATGATCTTGGAACTTCAGAATTGGCAACAACTTCACAGATGGCGGGTCGTTTTCAATATGTGGCTCTCGCTTTAGCGCCGCGCACTTTCGTTTTAACAATTTGCAAGAGCTTCACGGATTGAGGGCGGGTGGTTTTCAAAAAGTGGTTCTTGCCTTAGCGCCGCGCGCATTCGTCTAAACAATCTGCAAGAACTTCACGGCTTGAGGGCGGGTCGTTTTCAAAATGAAGTTTTCGCCTTAGCGCCGCGCACATTCCTTTAAACAATCTGCTAGAGCTTCACGGATTGAGGGCGAGTCGTTTTCAAAATGTGGTTTTCGCCTTAGCGCCGCGCACATTCGTTTAAACAATCTGCAAGAGCTTCACGGACTGAGGGGAAGCCGTTTTCAAAATGTGGCTCTCGCATTAGCGTTGCGCACATTCGTTTAAACATTTTGCAATAGATTCACGGACTGAGGGGAACCCGTTTTCAAAATGTGGCTCTCGCCTTAGCGCCGCGCACATTTCACGGATTGAGGGCGGCCCCTTTTCAAAATGTGGTTGCCGCCTTAGCGCCGTGCGCAACCTTTTTTCCATCAAGAATTTCACGGGTTCCCATGATCGAAAAATACCGGAAATCGTGTTTTGGACGGGCTTCGGATTTGGAGGGCGCAACAGTTCATTCACTCGCGGTGTTGAAGTCCCAGGAATGGCGTTCTAGCACGATTCAGGATCGTCAACAACATCGTTGATGACTCTTCGGATTGCACTGGTCCTCCTCCTCCTCCTCATCATCCGCCTGTTCCTCCAGTTTCTTCGTCCCTCCTCCCCCTCCCCCTCCCCCCTCCTCCTCATGCTCCTCCTCCTCCTCCTCCTCCCCCTCTTCCTCCTCCTCCTCCTCCTCTTGCTCCTCCTCCGATTCCTCTTGCATCCTCCCCCTCTTGGAGTACGACGTTTTACCCAACCCCAACCCTTGATCCATTGCATTGTACTCTATAGCCAGATTCTGGATGTTCTGGTGGGATTACGCGAAGCCTTTCGAACATGTCCGTCCTTTCCCATATTCCGTCTCTTCCTCCCGCGCTTCAGCGGGGGGACACCATCCCATCCCTCCTATCCCCTCCCGCCCCTCCACCGCCCACCTCCGCCCCCCCCACTACGCGCACGCACTTTAACCGGGCCCCCCCCCCCCCCGCATGCCTGGCTAACAAATGCCCACAAGTGTGTCACGAGCGCGCTCTTCCTACCACCACGACCGCTACTGCCAACTAGTACGACTAGTACTACTACTACTACTACTACTACTACTACTACTACTACTACTACTACTACTACTACTACTACTACTACTACTACTACTACGACTACTGACTACTACTACTACTACTACTACTACTACTACTACTACTACTACTACTACTACTACTACTACTACTACTACGACTACGACTACGACTACGACTACGACTACGACTACGACTACGACTACGACTACGACTACGACTACGACTACGACTACGACTACGACTACGACTACGACTACGACTACGACCACGACTACGACTACGACTACGAACACGACTACTACTACTACTACTACTGCTACTACGACTACGACTACGAACACGACGACTACTACTACTACTACTACTACTGCTACTACTACTACTAC
>CAUYUJ010020992.1:98917-123917 GCA_963575745.1 Prorocentrum cordatum | reverse complement strand
TCTCGACTCGTCTGGCAATGCGTGCGCGGCATTCAACACGCGCTCGCCAGTTTCCCGTCGGCAACCGCCATCGCGGCCGCATCAGCTGTACCAAACCGGCTGGCCGGTGTGACTTCGGCCCCCAGTTGTGCCAGCTTTGCTTCTTATGTTGTGGGAGGGCGGGTGGGACTGGGCATGCCATGCTTGACTCGCTCGAGCTGGCTAGCTTGACTCCTACTCCTACTCCTACTCCTACTCCTACTCCTTCCCTCCTCCTCCCCCTCCTCCTCATCCTCCTCCTCCTCCTCTTCCCCCTCCTGCTCCTCCTACTCGTCCTCCTCGTAGTTCTGGTTCCTGGTTCTCCCATCACCTTCTCCCATTCTCGCTCCCCGTCGCTCCAGTGGGATTTGAGGGCCTGCCTCCCACCCCCTATCCCCCCCCAAGAAAAATATCGACTATGACATGACGAAGAGGACGAAGAGGGCGCAGGCAAAGGATACAAAGAGGACCAGGAGGACGAGGACAGGGAGGAGGAGGCGGCGGCGGACGCAGAAGGCGAGGACGAAGAGGACGCAGAGGAATCCGCGCGGCTCCCCACGGCATGCCCCATGCGAGGGCGGGGCCGTCACGTCGCCGACGAGCCCGCGCCAGTCCTGGAGAGCAGGCTTTCTCCAGCCACCCCGCTCGCGAGCCCGAGAACCGCGCAGAATACGCCACCGAGGAGCACCCCTCTCCTTACTCTCTTCCCCTCCCACTTCACCTCGTCGTCGGGTCCTCCTCCTCCTCCTCATCCTCCTCCTTTTCCTCTTCCTCCTCAATGCGTCCTCCTCCTCCTTCTCCTCCTCCTCCTCCTCTAGTCCTCGCCCATATTGATAATCCCCCTCCTGTCGCAACACCAGACGTGTTCGTAGGCCGGGTCAGGCGTTTCGCTTGAGACGTCCTTGCAATTTCTGATCCCTAAGCTAAAAACTCGAACAACTACAAACATTGAGGTCCGGCGGTTTCCACAATTCTGCTCTCACCTCAGTTCCGTGCACATTCGTTTTCAAAGCAAATGTGGAGGCTGGTTCGTTTTCGAAAAAAGGCTCTCGCCTTAGCGCCGCGCGCACCCTGGTGGAGGGGGGGTCAAATGTGGCTCTTGCCTGAGCGCCGCGCACATTAATGGTGTTAAACGCTTCAAAGGCTTCCAACAGTTGTAAGTATGGATGTCGGCTCGTTGTCCAGAGGCTCTCACCATAGACTTCCTCGAATTCGATTGCCCGAAAATCAAAATTGCGCAGACTCTACTCGGATGGAGGGCGGCTCATTTTCAAAATGGGGCTCCCTCTTGAGACTTCCGCAAGTTGCATGACCAGCACTTTGGACTTGTACAGCACTTACACGGACGAAGGGCGGATCCACGCCAACGGGCATGTCGTTTGACACTGCCTTGATCTTTATCATCCGACACCTTTGCGTTTCCCCTAGCTAAAGGATAGAGGGTGGAACCTTTGCAAAACGTGGTCTTGCCTTACTATCAGGCCTACTGAGCGTTCGTCATTCAGGAGGCACTTCCCGCAGTGGACAAGAACATGTGTCTTCTGAGGAGGGGACTTGGGACGGGAGGTTGTACTGCAGAATCGTTGATGCATCCTGGATTCACACTGGTCCTCCTCATCATCATCCTCCCGCCCGACCGCCCGTCCTCTCCCTTCCTCCTGCCCCTCAGTAGGTCTCTGGAGCCTCCGGAAAAGGTTTCGGGGGCCTGAAGGGACCTCGCCTCTCCCACTCGTCCTCCTGCTCGTCCTCCTCCTCCTCCTCCTCCTCCTCCTGCTTCTCCTCCTCCTCCTCCTCGCCCTCCTCCTCCTGCTCCTCGTCCTTCTCCTCGTCCTCCTCCTGCTCCTCGTCCTTCTCCCCCTGCTCCTTCTCCTTCCCTTGGCTCACAAGTCAGATCCGTTTTTCGATGAGCCTCCTGCAAGCTGCTGACGCACCGTCCCCGACCCGCCCACCTGCCCATGCTCCTCATCGTCGTCGCTTGCGAGTCAGACCTGGCAGAGGAAAAAAATGTCGCACCGCGAGCCTCTCAGGACCTGCCTGTGCACCTTCCCCTGTCCGTCTCCCCTGTCGCCCTCCCCAGGGCTCCGGTGGGAGGAGGCAGAAAGGGTGTGGAAAGGAGGGGCAGCCTGGTGACACCAGCTAGCCGAGTAGAGGCAAGCGACCTGTAGCGCAACGCGCACACACACACACACGGACACACACACACACATGAACACACGCACACACACACACACACACACCCGCACACACACACACACACACACACACACACACACACACACACACACACACACGCGGGGCGTACACACAGTGCGCACACGCAAACACAAACAGAAACACCTACAAACAGACTCGATCACTACTAACACAAACACGCACAAACACACAGGATACATAGAAAACACACAACACATCATAAGACAACACAGCTTGCATACAATACATACAAATGCACGCATACACACAATCACACACAACACAACACAGCACAGACACTCCTCCTCCTCCTCATCATCCTCGTCCACACCCTCACCATCAACATCGTCATCATCTTCATCGTCATCATCATCATCATCATCATCATCAGCATCGTCGTCATCATAATCGTCGTCATCGCCGTCGTCAACATCATCCTCATCCTCATCCTCATCCTCATCCTCATCCTCATCCTCATCCTCATCCTCATCCTCATCCTCATCCTCCTCCTCATCATCATCCTCATCATCATCATCAGCATTCACAATTGTCACCGTCATCATCACCATCATCACCATCATCATCATCATCATCATCATCATCATCATCATCGTCATCATCATCATCATCATCATCCACATCTTCATTATCATCGTCATCGTCATTATCGTCATCATCATCGTCATCATCAGCATCACCATCGTCCTCAGCATTACCACCATCATCATCACCATAATCATCATAATCATCATCATCATCGTCCTCCTCCTCCTCCTCCTCATCATCATCATCGCCGTCGCCATCGTCATAATCATCATTATCCTCATCCCCATTCTCATCATGAGCCCTCGTCATCATCGTCATCAGAATTGTCCTCATGATCATCATCATCCGTATCATTAGTATACTCGTCAGTATTAGTATTGCCATCATCAGCAGCATCAACATTAACACAACATTCATCACAAGCATCGTCACCATCATCATCACCATAATCATCACCATCACCATCACCATCATCATTGTCGTCAGCACAAGCATCACCATCATCACCATCATCAGCACCAGCAGCACCATCGTCATCATCGTCACCATCATCATTAACGTTATCATCATCACCATCATCACAAGCACCAGCATCATCGTGCTCATGATCATGCTCGACATCATCATCATCAGCATCATCATCATCATCATCATCATCGTCATCATCATCATCAGCATCATCGTCATCATCGTCGCCATCGCTCTCATCACCATTACCATTATCATCAGCAGCATCATCATCGCCCTCGTCAGCATCATCACCACCATCATCAGCATCAGCATCATCATCACGAACATCATCATCATCACCATCATCATCATTAACATCATCGTTTTCGCCATCACATCAGCATAATCAACACCATTGGCATCGTCATCACCAGCATCATCATCCTCATCATCGTCGTCGTCACCATCGTCTTCAGCATCATCACCATCCCCGCCTCCTTCTCCTCCTCAGTATCCGCCTCGCCTTGCTGCTCCTGCTCCTGATCTTGCTGCTGCTGCTGCTGCTGCTGCTGATGATGATGATGATGATGATGATGATAATGACGATCCTCATGTTCCTCCTCCTCCTGCTCCTGCTCCTGCTCCTCCTCCTATTCCTCCTGCTCCTCCTCCTCTGTCGTCTCCTCCTCCTCCTCCTCCGCCTCCTGCTCCTCCTGCTCCTCCTCCTCCTCCGCCTCCTCCTCCTCCGCTTCGTCCTTCTACTCCTTGACCTCCCACGCCCCCCCCCCCTCCTCTCCGCTTCACCCTCCACCGTCCCCAATGCTTTACCGAGCGGCCCATTCCGCCACCTGGCGGGCGGAGGAAGCCCCCACCCCATTCGGCAGCTGGTCCAGGTTGGCGCGGAGGATGGCCACCGAGCAGGGAGGAGGCGGAGGACGAGACGAATGAGGGGAGAGGCGGAAGGATGGGGAGAAAGAGGCACAGTTTGGGAGGAGGGGGGGAAGAGAAGGATGAGGAGGAGGATGAGAAGGAGGAGGAGGAGGAGGAGGAGGAGGAAAGGAGAAGGATAACAACAGAAAAGCACGAGACGAAGAAACAATATGCTGAGGAGAAGACAGCGAGGGGGGAGGAAGAGGAGGTGGAGGACGAGGATGACCAGCAATAGCAACACCAGTAGAGGGCATGATGAGAGTGCAGCGAAGAGGGGGAGCAGGAGTGGAGATGAAAAGAGGAACGAGGGGAATGCGGAGGAGGATGAGGAAGGATAGTGAGAGCGAGGGAGGACAATTAAGGAGGATCAGATGCGGAGGAGCAACATGGAGGAACAAAGAGCAGGATCGGGGAGGAAAAGCAGGGGAGGGGGAGGAAGAATAGGAGCATGCGTGGGAGGAGGGGCATCAACAAGAAGAGGCGAATGAGTGAAGTGAGACGGGAAGGATAGGCGAGGGGGAATGAGGAATGATGGTGGAATGAGAAAAAGTTATGACGGGGAGGGGAAAGAGGAAGAAGAGGAGGAGGCGGAGAACATAGATAAGGAGGAGAAGACACGATGAGGAGGAGATGGGGAGACGGAGGAGGAGGAGGAGGAGGAAGAGGAGGAGAATGAGGGGGGTGACGAGGAGAGAAGAGAGGAAGGATGAGTAGGAGGCGGGCGGGGACATTGACAAGGTGGTGGGGGAGAAGGCCGAGGAAGAGGAGGAAGAAAGAGGACGGTGAGGAGAAGGGAGAGGAGGAGGAGAGAGCAGAAGGATGAGCAGGAGCAGCAGGGAGGATGAGGATCAGGAGGAGGTGTAACAATTATCAGAAGAGGGGGGCGGCGAGCATCATGTGCATGCTGCACCGCCTGCGCCCGACCCCCTTCAGAGATCCCCAATGACATGCCCTGTCACTGCGGGCAGCGCCCCCCTTGGAGGGCGAGCGCCCCATGTGCCCGCCAGTCAGGCGGGAGCCCCGTTCTGCAGAGGAATCGCCATCCATCATTCTGGCTACATGGGCGATTTCGGAAACCCTGAACCCAAACACCGGTTCATCCCTCGGGGGCGCATCTTTTACTTCCGCCGCCGTCCGCCGGCGGAGGCGGCCTCGTTTTACTTCCGCCGCCCTTCCGCCGCGGAAGAGATGACAACTCCTTCGATCCTCGAAGGCAAGGCCTTTTTCGGCGGTGGACAAACCTCCCCTCAGTAAACCTCCATTTAGTGAAAACGGCATATGACCGAAACCGACGGACCTGGACCCGCAAAAATGACGGCCGCGACGCCCTCTCGCGAACCGAGGACGGCCAATTCGCTAGTCGACGTGTCAGGGCAGGAGGTCTGTCGGCCTCCGACTTTTTGGAACGCCTCCTACGAGATCCACACGTGCACGACCAGAAGGTCCAAAGAAGGGCTCATCGGCAACCCTCTTCCGAAATACCGCGCCGCTCTCCGTCCGTGCAGCTGCTGCGCGATGCCCAACCGCAGTACCGCAGCTGCGAGAACGCATCACGTGAGAGCCCCGCTCTGAAAAGAAGCGGCCCTCGAGCTGTGCGGCTGTGGTGCACGTTCAGTCTGTGGTCGTTCTGAATGACCACAGACTCGATGTTAGAGAAGCCCTCAAGCCATAGGAGCCGCTGTCTATTCGCGTGATGGCTGAAAGCTTGTGAGAAGAAGAAGGAGGACCAGCGTAAACACAGTACGCATCAACAATGTTGCAATAAAGTTTCCATCCACGTTCCCTCTCCATGAGGCTCTACAAGAATTCATTGGCACTGCGGGAAATGCCCCATCAGAAGCCAATCTTCTGAGAATCCCCAATCGTGCCAAAAGACCTTTCCTGGGACTTCAACGCCCCAGATCAACGTGACTGGTGCGTCCCAAAGAAATGCCAGAACACCATTCCTGTGACATCAACACTGCGAATCCACGAAACTGTCGCATCCTGACAGCCCTAAACCGTGCCGGAACACCATTCCTGATACTTCAACCGTACGAGCCCTTGAGACTGCTGCACGCTTCGAAACGTATGTGCGAGGCGCTGAAGCGAGAGCCACATTGTGGAAAAGAACCACCTTCCATCCTTGAAACTATTGTAAACTTGAACGACGGTTGTGAGAGGCGCAGAGGCGAGAGCCACATGTGATAAGCCAGCCGCCCTCCATCCTTGAAGCTGCTGCAAACGATTCGCACGAATGCGCGCGGCGCTAATGCGAGACCCAGACGCTGAAAACCAGCCGCTCTTCATCCAGGAAGCTGCTGCAAACTTTTGAAACGAATGGGCGCGGCGCTAGAGCGAGAGTCACACTTTGACAAGGAACCTCCTTCCATCTTCCCGGCTGCTGCAAATTGAAACCTTCAGGGTCGCAAGTGGTACGGAAATCTCAGACGAAACGCCCGGCCCGCCCTACCCCGCCCTACCGACACGTCAGGGGGAGCGACAGGGAGGAGTTATTCAGAAGGAAGGATGAATGAGGAGGAGGAGGAGGAGGAGGAGGAGGAGGAGGAGCAAGAGGGGAGGAACTGGGAGGAAGGGGAGGAGGAGGAGGAGGAGGAGGAGGAGGAGGAGGAGGAGGAGGAGGAGGAGGAAGAGGGGAGGAAGGGGAGGAGGAGAAGGGCCACCGACTCCGGGTCAGGCTCCACAGCGACCACGCCAACGCCCGGCGCAGCCTCGGCCAGCGCGATGGCCAGGGCCCCGATGTGGCCACCGAGAAGGGGAGGATAAGAAGGGGGAGCGAGGAGGAGGAGGAGGAGGAGGAAAAGGAGGAGGAGGAGGAGGAAAATGAGGAGGAGAAGGAGGAGCAGAGGAGGGCGAAGGCGGAGGAGGAGTAGGAGGAGGAGGATGCGGGGAAGGAGGAAGGTGATGAAGAGGTGGATGACAAGACAAGACAAGAAAAACCCACGATGGGATCCGACGGGCGGTCCGACCGCCCGAGCAGGGCTCTCTCAGATGAGGTCGCCCTGGTGCCGCCCCTGGATCGCCACGAAGACCATGGCGTAGGCGGCATCGCGCACGAGCTCGTCGTGCCTGACAAGAAAGAGAACTCGACGAAATGCGGGCGGCAGCCCATTGCACAGTTTCCAAGAAACAAATTACGCGTCGATGTCCCGCAGCAGCGGGTAATTGACCTCCACGCTCTGGACAGCTGGTTCAGGGTGAACACGACGAAGCTGGCCAGGAGCGTGAACGCCGTTCCTGGCTCTATTCTCTGCAAACCTTGTCGGGCTCCAGTGTGGACGAGGAAGGCGAGCTCGAGCTGCTCGCCACAGGCCTAACCCCTCGCCTGGCAGGGGGGAGCGTTGATGAGCGCATACCCACCTCAGTTTTAACCCCTCGCCTGGCTGGGGGAAACACTGAGCCACCACCACAGAGGCGCCTCGCAGTTCTGAAAACGCTCGACGGCTCAAGGTAGCTTGCTCAGCCTGAGAAATAAAAACTCCCACCAGTCTGTGCAGTACCACCAGCAGCTGAAAAAGCAGTACTGATAGCAGCTCCTCGGCCAGCATGTCTGAGATCCTCAGGCTGAGCAGAAATCCCAGGAGGATGATGAGGAGGAGGAGGAGGCGGAGGATGAGGCGGAGGGGGAGGAAGACGAAGCAGGCAGAAGGGGAGCAGGGAGACAACGACTGTTGAGTAGTCCCTGCCTCGCGGCGGGGCCAAACACGCGCGAAGACTTTGTCAAAGGTGGGCGAAGATGCCGTCTGCGCAGAAAGTCATGCGAACAGGCGCCGTTGCAGGTGTGGATCGGCAGAGGCAGAAGGGAAGGGGCACGTCCTCGGCGCCAGCACGGAGGCATGCCAGCGACGGCGGGGTGCAGCTGCTCGAACCTACCCAGTGGAGGGTGCGGGGTGCGCTGGCCACCGAGCTACCAATGTCGCAGAGGGGCAGGGAAGGAGCGCCACGAGTGGTCGCGGCGTCAGCCCCGCGGCTGGCCAGCGAGCGTGAGCTGCCAGCGGCGGGAGAGGACAGCACAGCACCGAAACAGCGGAGAGACGCGCCACGAGACCACCAGTGGCTCCGAGGGGACGGCGGGCTGCAGAGCGGCGGCTGTGTCGGGAGATGAGCACCGGGGTGGCATGCGTATAATTCAACAGGGCCCGTGACGTGGGGTTGCGGGCCTGGGTCGGCCGAGGAATGACGACTATTCTCGTCAATGGGGACGTGACGTGGGAGATTGCAGAGGTCCAGCAGATCCTCGCATACACGTAGACATACATATATATATATATACATACATGTATGTGTACACATATGCATAAGCATATACAATGGCATATACATATCCATGTACATATACACAAACATATACATACACCTATACATATACATATACATATACATTTACATATACACATACATATACACATTCGTGTACATCAATATGTCCATATACAAATTTATTGTTATATATATATATGTATATATACACGTTTGCATATACACATACATACACATGTACATATACACATAATTCCACGTATACAAATGCAGTATATATGCATATACATATACATACACATATACAACAATAGTTATACTATATAAAGGCATACACATGCACACATACATATACATATTCATATGTCGATACACTTACACGTGCATATGCACATTCATGTACATATACCCCGTGATATTCGTAAGTATACATGTATACATACATATACATGTCCATGTACATCTACAACTACATAGACAACTACATATGCATTTGTATACACACATGGACGTAAACATGCGCATGACCATATACACATACCAACATATTCAAACATAGACATACACATATACACATACAAATACAATTACATGTACGTGACCTTATGTATACATATATGCCTATACAAATATAAATGTATACGTTTATGCGTGTATGTATCATTTGACAGTCTATACATATGCCATATACATATACATGTGCATACACATATACATATGTGATTGCACATGCAGGTGCATATGCAGATACATGTACATGTACGTACACACTTACTTATTCATATGCGTGTACATGTACATATACATCTTCCGAAACTTGTACATATGCACATATGTAAGCATTGTATACACAAATACTTATCCATATACATATGTTGTACATGTGTATACATGTGTTCATCACATTCCTATTCATACGATATATATATATATATATATATATATATATATAACAAGGCCAGGGACGCTTGAAAAAAAACACCCGCCCCTAACGCATTGGGTTCTCCCTGGCCTGGGCCTCCAGGTAACCCTTCAGACGACCCGGGAAAAACTCACGAAAGCACGGAGCCGGCCCCAGACGGGTTCCAGGCGTTCTGGCGCGCTCCCGAAACGACCCCAGAAAACCCCAATACGGTCCACGACGACCCCCAAGAAGCCGTCATACCCACAAAGATCGCTTCAAAACCTCCCAAGAGGCCTCCGAGAACACTCCCAAGCGGAATGGCAGGAACGCCAAGCCGACAATTTAGCGATAACTCCTTGTTGCCTTTTCGGCATCGCCTTCTATAATGATTTTATTCGTTATCCTTCCTCCGTGCCTCTTTTTCCCCATTCTCGCCATACCTGCGCATCCTTCCCATCCTCCTCAGCTCTTTTTGCGGAGCCTCCTCCTTGGAGAGCCTGTGGGGGCCTCACAAAAGTTTGTCAGGTTTTCTTAAGGCCTTCTGGGGGCCTCCTGGGCGTGTTCTGGGGGCCTGTGGAGGCTTCCTCGGGCCACCCTGACTCCAACCGCGGTCTCCCTGAACGACCAGGTCACGATTTGGAATGCTTCGGAGGGTGTCTTGGTGTCATCTGGGGCCGCCATGGGGCTCTCTTCGGGCCATCTTGGAGACCTGTTGTGCCGTTTCGGGGCTCTCTTGGACTGCCTGGAAGCCCTTTCGGATGGTCGCGAGGCGATTTTGGAGCCTCCCAGGCGGCTTCGGACGCCCAGAAGACCGCCGTCGTGCAGCGTCGGGAAGCCGAAAAGATAACCCTAAAATTCACCAAAACCCCACACAAAATCAATGATTTGTGCCTCTTGGGGCCTTCTTGAGAGGCCTCTTAGGACGTTTTGCAACGATTTTTGTGGGTATGACGGCTTCTTGGGGGTCGTCGTGGACCGTATTGGGGCTCTCTGGGGTCGTTTCGGGAGCGCGCCAAAACGCCTGGAACCCGTCTGAGGCCGGCTCCGGGCTCTCGTGAGTTTCTCCCGGGTCGTCGTCTGAAGGGTTACCCGGAGGCCCGGGCCAGGGAGGGCGAAATTCGTTAGGGGGGTGGGGAGCTTGTTCTGGCGTCCCCAGCCCGATAATATATATATATATATATATATATATATACAAGACTGCATTGGCGCTTCGCGCCATGCACCTTGGTCCTTCGAGTCGAGCATAATTGGCTGTTCGATTCGTCCGCGTTGGCCTTGGAATGCGGCAAGCTAATCGTGGGTTGCGTTTGGGACCGAATCTCGGAGCGGCCTCTGCAACGTGGCGGCGAGAGAGCCGGCGACCTCGGAAGAACGGAAGATAATAAGAAAGCCTGAAGTGTCGAACTTCGATCCAGGATCGTTTGCCTTCCTCTTTCGACTCTTGACCTTTGAACCTCGACCCTCGAACGTCGACCCGCGACCTTCTTGGGAAGTGGACCGAATCCCAAGTTTACAACGGATTTCCCGCAAGTATGTAGCGCGCACACACACACATGTTCACTGTAGTTCGTTTTCTGGAGTCGAGTCTGTGGCCAGCAGCAGGATGTGTCAGGGAGAAGAACTCAGTTTTGCGTCCCAGCGCGCTTGCATTCCGAATTGAGTGGTCGGCCGTCAGGCGCCGCCAGCAGCAGCGGCCTCGTCGACCTCGTGCTCGTCGCCGGCTGCCACGTTCTCCCAGTCACTCCCGGCCTCTGCGCCCTCTTCTGCTGCAGCGCCCCCGAGCCGAGCCAGCAATTGCGACTCTTCGCAGAAGGCGAACTGCGCGCCGTAATCCGTGAGGGTGGCCTGCTCACAGAATGAATACACCCGCCGCACCACGTCGAGGTTGAACTTAGCAAGGGTCGCGGCTTTGTGCTCCTGGAAAGCCTTCAAGCGCGCGGCTCC
This sequence comes from Prorocentrum cordatum, assembly GCA_963575745.1. NCBI lineage: Eukaryota > Dinophyceae > Prorocentrales > Prorocentraceae > Prorocentrum > Prorocentrum cordatum. The sequence continues at coordinate 112,672 of CAUYUJ010020992.1, read as the reverse complement.
AGCCTGCCGGATCAGGACGGTCTACAGCTGGATGGCGGCGGCGTTCTGGGCGTGAAGCACGGTAACTTTGCGAACCGGTCGTCCGCGTCTCCCAGCTGCCCACACCGTGGTGCCCAATCGCTGGGACACCACGCGGCGCGGCCCGCTGCCTGCGAGCACGACCGCGGGAATTTTCTGGTGCCGCCCGTGATCCGGGCACCGCGAGGAGGGCTGTCGAATGCGCAATGCACTCTTCACTCTGAAGCTTCACCAGCCAGGAGACGCCGCGAGCACCCCTTCCATCTCCTCGGCGGGCGCCGCTAACAGGGCCGACACCATGCCGCTTTTGTGGCCGAGCTCCGAGAGCGCGCTCAGGAAGCATCTGCTGTTGGCGGCAATTTGTCTGAGCTCCCGCGCGGCTTTCGCAGCGTGGAGCTTGGCGAGTCCCTTCTTCTGTAGCTTCCATGGATTGAAACTGTCGCCAATCAGGTCGGCTGGGTGCCCAGGGTGTTGCTGGAGGACCACGTTCAGCTTTGCCACCACTCCCTTGGCTCCGGCGATGGTGTCCACATGGGCGGCAATTATGCGCAATGCGCAATGGGTGCAGGAACTCGAGCAACAGCGCCGTGCTATCCCGAGCGTGCTGCGGGCACTGACTCAGTATGTGTGTTTGAGCCCGGCCCGTTTTGTCAGCGCATTCCAAACATACTTTCTCGCCCTCGATGCTCCTCACGTACAAACGAGCTGTGCTGGTTGAGCCCGTGTGGTTGTACGCGTTCCACTCGCTGGTGGGCACGTACGTGTCGCGCCACGTCGACAACGCCGGAAGGAGGGCCTCACAGATGTGGGCGGGGACTCACATTGCGAACCACCATGGCGTCATTGTCTTCTGGGTGTTGCACAGTCCGCGCCCCCCGAAAGGAACCGAACGTGCATGTCGATTATTGTGGGATGGGGGGGGGCCTAGTTGAACGACGCCAGGGTGGTTGAATGTAATGCCCACACGGTGCCTTGAGCCCCGCGGCAGTGAGAGTTTCCATGTCCACGTCCATGGCTGGCACCAGTTCTGCGCTGGGAAGCATGCCGCGCCAGCTGCTTGGCAGATCTGCGGTGCGCAACGTTTTCTTGAGTGGGCTGTCGCGAACCATCTGCCGAACGCAGCGAACGAGCCAAAACGAAACCCAAAAAGAGTCCCTCATGGCCACCGCGACTTCACCCTTGAAGACGCAATGGTGTTTGAGCCAAAATGGCTACGGACATTTCAGCCTTTTGTTCTGTTGGGGGAAATGTGTACATATGCGCATCATCACGCGCACCTCCCCGAGGAAGTGGGGCTCAGAAGGAATGAATGCGTCCGTTCTTGAGTGTTCTGGCTGTTTCGCTAAGGACATCCTCAAATAGATGCAAATCGGTTCATCCCTCTCGCAGATCTTCCGAGATATGTCGAACAACACATAATATTGTGAATTACGAAGATGACACTTGTAAGAACACGTTGCGAAACCCAGCGATTTGAACCCGATCGTCAGACATGGCGTTTTCGCGTGAACTATCCTCCCAAAATGGAACCCCGCTGTATTCCCGGTACCCTCTGGTACCCCAGACCCCTCGTTCTGATCCGAGACCCCGCGTCAGAGCCTCCTGGGGCTTCCTGGGGGTCCCAGGGCGTCCTGGAACCTCCTGGGCCTTTCTGGGTTTTCGGGGCGTCTTAGAGGCCGATTGGAACCCCTCGGGGCCTCGTGGATGTGTGTTGGGGCGCCTCTTGGGGGGGTTCTTGGGCCTTCTTGGGGCTCTCTCAGGGCGATGAGGTGGATTTTGGGATTTGTGGTCGCCGTCTTGGGCCCTTTGTGGGGCCTTCTCGGGGCATTGTTGGCCTCTTGGGCGTCTCTTGGGCCGTCTCGGTGCCCTCTTGGGCCGTGTTGGGGCTGTGTACGGGGCCTCTTGGGCCGTGCTGCGGCGGTCGTGGGAGCTTCTTGGGCCGTCTTGGAACGTCGGGAAGCCGAAAAGGCAAGAAGGCCCAAAACATCGAAAAACACAATGGAAAATCAACAACTGCGGCCTCTTGGGGCTTTTCGGAAGCCTCTTGGAGGGCTTCTTGGAGCGTCTTGGAGGTTCCAGGGCTGTCTTGGGAGTCTCCCGCTGGCCCTTCCGCTGGACGTCAGGGACGTCCAGAGATCCAAAAGTCTCGTGGAGTCCGGCGAGTCCGGGGAATCCGGCGAGTCCATGGATTCCGGATCGGACCTCGAGGGGGTCCGGTCTCCGGGGGGGCGGGGGGGTCCTACCCCCCCCGATTGCAAAAATATAAAAAGGATATATATATATATATATATATATATATATACATACATACATACATATATATATATATATATATGTACACACAAGTGACACGTGTGCCCAGGCTCATACAATAGCGGGGTCGCACTCGAGCGCAAGCGGGGTTGCCACACCTTGCGACGGTAGAAGGAAACAATTACTGAACACTCCCTCTCCTCCCAACTCAATGTTGGCACGCGCGGAAAACACTGCGGTCGAAGTGCATCTCATCAGACCCACCACCAATTTTGAACATTGGGGGGGGGAAGGCGTTGACAGATGAATTTGGCATGAGTGTTCGCTAATTTGTTCCGAAGCCTGGATGTGTGTACCACGGGCCCCCAGGAAGCCTCAGGAGGCCCGACCAGGATGCTGGAAGATATTCCAGGAGGCCCCAGGAGGCCCCAGGAGGGCTCGTCTGGGATCGAGGTTGCGAGGATGTCCATGGAGGCCTCAGGAGGCCCGACCAGGAGGCCGCAAGAGGCTCCAGGAGGAGGGTACGTCTGGGCTCGAAGTTGCGAGGATGTCCATGGAGGCCGCAAGAGGCTCCAGGCGGCCCGACCAAGAGACCGCAGGCCCAAGGAGGCCCAGGAGGCACTAGGAGGTTCCAGGAGGCCCCCAGGAGGCTCCGAGGCGGGGTCTGGAGTACCGAAGGTACGTCGGGGCTCGATTTTCTGAGGATGTCTCAGGCGAAACCGCCATTCTTTGAGAATCGGGGTCAAAATCATTGAAATTACATTGTGTGTTTGGAGGTTTTATGTTAGAATGTTGAAATTATCATGTGTTTTTGGACCCTGACGTCACGATCTGCGTGAGGAGTGCCATCGATTTCCAGGATGTCACTAGCGAAACGGTCAGAAAAGTGACGCGGCGCGGCCTTCAATTAATCGCCTCTGAGCTCTCCTCCCTCGGAGAGGTGCGTATGATAATGTATATATGTGTATATATATTATATATATGTATATGCGACTCTTCTCGTGGTGTACCGCTGCGGTGCTGCATTGGCCTCCAGGGGCGGCTGAGCTGCGACTTGTTCGACGGAACCTTGGGCCCATATCGCCGAGTGCAGCACTCGCACAAGCGGTACGCGAGGCACGGCGATTGGTCGATGGAGCAGGTGGCGGCACGGAATGGGCAGCACAGACCACCTGGCCACGAGCGAGCAGGGTCGGACAATTGAAGCTGGGGAGGGGGACCGCTTTTCGACGCCGAAGGGGCGAGGAAACTGCATGCGAGCGCTGTGCGCGCTCCTGTGGTTGACGCCGCTGCGTGCAGGAATCAAGTGAGTGGCCGATCTCTCCGAGCCCGTGGTCAGTCCGGGGCCCGAGAACTCAGATGAGCAATCCCGCTCTCGTCCGCAAGTTCTCATCCTGGTCGAACAGGGCTTCGTCAAACAAGTGGGGTATGTAAGGTGCCGCAGGGAGGGGACCGAATAGGCACTCGTCCGCCGAATCCGCCTTCGTCCCTCTCCTCGCGGGCGGCCGCTTCAGGGCAGGCTGGAAGCGTCCCAGCGCGCCGCGCGGGGTGGCGCCGTCCGTCGTGGGGTGCCCTGGCAGACGGGGCATCTCGCACGCAGCAGACGACTGGCGTCGCGCAGGGTGCAGCGGGGGGACAAGCAAAAACGTCTCTGGGCGGACCAGGAGACCCTCGTCGGGGATCTGCTGTCGACTACACGGAAGAATGACCCTAGGCCAGAGTGACCTTTGGTGCGCGGCTTCAGGGGCGCCCGTGGGGTCCCAATGCAATCGCGCAAGCCGGCGTTGCCGCGCCGCATCAATGATCGGCGGGGCGCCACTCGAAAGATTTCTTGTGACAGCGGCAACCGCGGAATTCCGCCGGTCTGTATTGACCCGGGTCAGTAGAGACCCGGGTCAGTCAGGCTTTGAAGGATCCTGCAAGATCCTGCAAGATCCTAAAAGGATCCTGCACCCAAGCCCGGATCAATACACCCCTGGCTCTGCAGGATCATGCAAGATCCGGCGCTCTGACTGACCCCTGTTTGCATTGGCTCCCGTCTCGTGAGCCCCGACCTCAATGACTCTCAAGCTCTCTGGGTAAGCACCGCGGAAGCAAACCCCCATCCGTCGACACCCAAGCGCGGGCTGCGTCCACAAGGCGTGCTTTAGCGATCTGCGCTATCTGCGCCCGCGTGCTCTGGAGGTGCGTCCGAGCTGCATGTTGAAAGTGGGCAGGCATGCGAGCGAGCGGATCGGACCTGGCACCTAGCAGGAACGAGTCGGCCGCCATGCGCACTCTGCGCGAAGTCGCGCTGGCCTGCAGCAGGTCACATACACTCATGCTTTCACAACAAAGCCCACGCAAACAAGCAGCCTCTGGGTGACGACAGAGGGTGGAGTAAGCATGACCCTGGGGCGAAGTGCTCCCCAGACGAGTGGCGAATGCCGCAAGCCGCATGTACACTGTACAGGTCCTGAGCCGGATTTAGCCGTCGAGCTGCGATGCAGCAAATTAATAGAAACAGAGGAGGGGAGAAGGAAGGAACGAGCGACCAGGGAGCAAGGATAATGGACAAAAACAGATCAAGCAACGAGAGATGTTCAAAGCCTATGTGCGCGCACAACACCATGGACGGTTCCACCGCCTCGCGCACGCATGCGGAACGAATTGCGGACGAAATGCTTGAGCAGGTTCAGGAGGAGACAAACCGACAAGGAGAAACCACCCCTGCCGAATGGTGTAATCGAAAGGCGGCTGCCGCCAGCGAGCCAGTGCCAGGTCAGCGAGGCACAAACGAATGAGACATCGTGTTGAAATAAACTGCGCGTGCACAGAGGAGAGGAGGACGGAGCAGAGAGAATCAAGCGGCGTCGGCAGCGGCGGCGAGAGAGAAGAGGAGGGAAAAGGTACCGGCGAGAACCACCAGCCTTCCACGAGCGACAACTACAGCATCTGGGGGGGAGCGAGAGCGGGAGGAAAAAAACAAGGAGGGGTCGATCGCGCTGCATCTCCCCATGTTCGCCATCGCTCGGACGTCTATTCCCTGTGGATTGTTCGGTTTCGTGCGTGCACTTTTTCGCAAGGTAAACGACACTTCACCTTGATGGCCCTTGCCGAGGAAAAAATGCACGCGTCCGAGCGATGCAAAGTATGCGGCCTCGTAATGCGGCGCGGGGGGGTTCGCCGCAGTGCTCAGACAATGATGCTCCAAGAACGCGCCGTGCGTGGCTGACGTGTGCGCGCTGGAATGCTGAATAGCGGCGTGGTGTTCAGCTCCGTCGTGTTGGATAACACGGCCGCGCTCGACTTCATGGCCCTGGATAGCGACTTGGGGCTCATCTCCATTGTGGCGGGGGAAATGGTAGCGCCAAATTCCGCTGTGTTGGGTACCGATCCGGTGCTGAACTCCATCGTAACATGAATGCGCTCGATTTCGCATTGCTGGATACCGCCGGGGCGCTGTGGAGCAAGCGGTTGATCGCAAGGCTGGTCCGTGGTCGGTGCGCTGCAATGTGAGTTCGGATGTTGCGGCGGCGTCCTCGCAATCGTGGCCGAGGTCGTTGTGCTGGACGTGGAGGGGCGGCGGTCGGTAAGCTGGCGGAAGTGCTGGTCAGGGCATGGGTCGGTGAGCTGGTCGGCGGGCTGGTCGGGGCGCGCGTCGGGGCGTTGGCGAGCTCGCCGCCTCGCGGGTTGGTCGTTGGGGTGCAGTTGGTGGTGCTCTGGCCAGTGTGCAGGACATGGAGCAGCGTCAAGAGCTCAAGTTCTCGGCAGCGAGCGCAGAGAAACAACGGCGCAGTAGGCGCCGTGCTGGAGGGAGCGCAGAGCGCAGTTGAGGAGGAGGAGGAGGAGGAGGAGAAGGAGAAGGGAGAGAAGGAAGGTGAGGAGGGAAGGAGGACGCGAAGGGTGAGAAGAGCAACATGATGATGGTGACAATGACGATGATGCTGCCGCTGACGATGACGATGACGATGACGATGACGATGATGATGATGATGATGATGATGCTGATGATGATGATGATGATGATGATGATGATGATGATGATGGTAATGGTGATAGTGATGATGATGATGCTGATGTTGATGATGCTGGTGATGATGCTGATGTTGATGTTGATGATGATGATGATGATGATGATGATGATGATGATAACGCTGGCGATGCTGATGTGATGCTGATGATAATGATGGTGATTGTGATGGTGATGATGATGATGATGGTGGTGGTGTGATGATGATGATGATGATGATGATGATGATGATGATGATGATGATGATGATGATGATGATGATGATGATGTTGCTGCTGCTGATGATGATGATCATGATGAGTGTGGTGAGCGTGATGAGTATGATACTGATGCTGATGCTGATGCTGATGCTGATGCTGCCGATGATGATGATGGTGGTGGTGATGATGAGGAGGATGAGGAGGAGGAATAGGAGGGGGGAGGAGGGCCAGTACGCCGAAGGAGAAAGGAGGAGGAGGAGGAGGCGGAGGAGGAGGAGGCAGAAGAGGAGAACGACGAGGAGAAGAGGGAGAGAAGCGGGAGGAGGAGGAGGAGGAGGAGGAGGAGGAGGAGGAGGAAGAGGAGTAAGAGGATGAGGAGGAGGTGGAGGAGGAGGAGCAGGAGGAGGGGGAGGAAGGAGAGGCCGTTGTGGGGAGCTTTCCTACCGGGCTGAATGTAATGCTTTAGCCCGCCACCGCGTTTCTCTCAAGCCTTCTAGGAAGAGGCGTAGGAGCAAGGTGTGGCGGAGGATAAAATTATGTGGGAAAAGGAAAGGACGGGGAGCAAACGAGCGCGCCAGCAGAAAACGGAGAGGAGGGGGGGAAGGAAGGGAGAGAAGGAGGAGGAGGAGGAGGAGGAGGAAGGATGAGGAGGAGGAGGCAGAGAAAGACGATACATGTGAATCTGAGAATGGACGGAAGGTGGCAATGATGAGGAGGGAGGGAAAGGAGAAAGAGGAACAAGAGGAGGAAGGTTACCAGGAGGACCAACGGCACGAGGAGGAAAAGGAGGGATGGAGAATGCCCGTTCGCGAAGCGGCCCCGTCGGCTCTGGAGAGCAGTTCGCGCGCTCCGCCCCGAGCAGCACTGAAAGGCGCGCCGGGGCGCGACGCCCGCGCAACGCGTGAAGCTGAGGGTCCGAGAACCAGAGGGCCGAAAACCTTCGAAATTGAGATTTTAGCTTCAAGAGCCCACCAGGCCACCAGGAGAGGCCAAGTCCAGAAGGAGTACAGCGGAGGCCAGTCCACAAGGAGCTTTCCACCAGAAACCCAACCCTGAGACCCCAGGACGCCAATTGATTTTTGGTATGGCCAAGTCACGCTTTCCATGGCAAAGCCATCGAAACCCAAGAAACCCAGGGCACCCTGGAGGCAAGCAGGGTGTTTCTTGGCATGGGCCCCCACTGTACGCCCCCAAGGGTTTCACCTCGGCCCCAGAGGTGCCAGCCTCCAGCGGGGGACCTCCGCTTTGGAGGTGTTGGGCCCCCCGGGAACGGAATGCTGGGAAGGGAGGAGGAGAGGAAGGCAACGGGGTCAGCCGCCTCCCACTCCTCCTCCTCGCGCACGACCTGCTGAGAGGCTCGTCGTCGTTGGCCCAGCCAAAAAAAACAGTGCGCGCAAAGTGAGCAGCGAGTCATGTGGCAGGGCTGACAGAGACGGAGGGCAATTTGCCCAGCGACGGATAAATGCAGAATAACGCTGCAGCTTAGCAATTATCCTTCCTGCCTTCCTGTCGCTTACCGGCGCTACGACCCCGTACTAGCATGAGCCTGGCATTCCTACCGCTGTGAGAGCATGATCTATTCGATTCGACCCTTTGGTCAGGCGCTCGCCAAAGACATACAGCAATATGGTCAGTCCAGAGTCCTCATCATCAAGAAGACAACTCCACCCGCAGCAACCAAGGCGAACAACAACAAGCAAATTGCAGCACCCTGGCTGATTAAAGGCCGGCTCGTGTCAGTGGCCTGCTCTGGCTCGTTGCCAGCATCAACGCTAACGCTGTCTGACACGCTTGTTTCGGGCTTCCCGCTGGTGCTGACTGCGTCACTGGTGCTGGCAACCTTGCTCGAGTCGTTCGCGGTGGCGGATGCTAGGGCGTCCGTCAGCCAGTCCAGAGCGCCGCTCACAGCGTCCATGGCGTTGCTCAGAGTGCCGTTTGCGGCATCCACGGCGCTATCGATGGCGTCCGTGGCGCTGTCGAGCGTATCATTCGCCAGATTGCCTATGGTGTCGCCCCCCGTGCTGGAGGCGTCCGTGGCACCACCAGTGGCTTCCGTGGTGCCGCTAGGGGTGTCGTCCACCACGCTGGCGGCGTCCTCCGTCTCATTGCTCGCTGGGAGCGACGGTGGCTGGTGCATCGGCCCCTCAGGCTGGCTGTCTGTGACGAAATCATTCGCGAACTCATCGTCGGACTGCAGCGTGGGGACCGTCTTGTGGTGAACACCAGTGGCGTACGTCGGCCGCAAACCACCGCTGGAGAGAAGGTCTTTCCTTCCGCGTCTCGTCGCCAACAAGGAGGTGAAGTCGCTGTCCTTGGGTAACGACAAAATACCAATACCGCTACGGCGGGTTCAAGTCGGGTTCAAATCGCGATGCCGTGAGCGTTGGTTTCTGACACCGCGTGGATCGTTCCGCATTGAATCATCGCCGCTTGCCCACAGCGGGGATTCTTGAACACTGGTCGCAACTGGTGGAGTCCCAACAGCCCTCTGGGCGGAGATGGTTTAGGCAGTTCGTTCTGCTAACCTCTGTCTTCCCCTTCGGGGAGGGGCTCCTCACTGTTCCTTATCAATATACACCCCCTTCCCCCTGACCGGAGGCAAACCCGAAACCATGATCGCCCCCCCCACCATCCCTGTTAGGAATGATACAACATGCACTTTGCGGCCACATCTGGATCATGCGTAGAAGCCAACAACGATCACGTTTGACTTTATTGGCAGGGGCGAAGGGGTGCCGGCATATTGCTTGCTGTTCAAAGACCCACCATCCCTGTCACAAAACAGTGCGAAGCACACTTTGCGGCAAGCCACTGATCACGCACGGGCGCCCTGAAATAACTTCGCAGTGATTGTCGACGGGGACGATGCGGGTGCCTTGGCACGCGCGGCGCACGTCGTGGGCGTCGCGCACCTGGCTGGCGTCTGCATTGGTTCGCGATGATTCTCGATGGCAGCCCCTGCCCATGCGGAGACTCGGGTGCTCCTCTAAGTGGTGGGAGGACAGGTCGGAGTGAGCGAGACGGCCGTCCTTTGGGGGGTTGTCTTGACTCTTCCCCCTCCCCCCCTCCCCCATGGGCCTGGATGGGGAGGGCCTCGACGGTCTGGAGCGTCCAAGATGCCACAAGATGGTTCCAAGAGGGCCCTAGATAGCTCAAGATGCCTTGCAATGTCGCCTGAGATAGCCCAGGATTGTTCAGCATAGCTTCCAGCATGCCTCTAACAGATTTCGAAACCGCCCTAAGATGGTTCCAAACGCCATCCAGGCCTCCCAAGGACGCCTCAAAGACTCCCAAATCCTTCCAACACCTGAGGGCAGCTGACATGTGTTGTCTTCTCGCCCTTTCGCTTCCGATCGGCTCTGGAGGCGTGAAGATGGCTCCAAGATGGCCAAAGAGCGCCCCAAGAGGGTCCCCAAGAGGCAACTTTTCAGCCTCCGATGGGACCGCAGTGAAGAATCCCCATTCTTTGATCGTGATCGACGACCTTCAATGTTGCCCCAAGAAGGCTCCCAAGGCCTCCAAGTGGGCCCCAAGGAAGCCCCAAGCGAGCCCCAAGCGAGCCCCAAAGGCGCCCCAAAACGGCTCCAAGAGGGCCCAACGATGGCTTCAAGATACCTCCAAGAGGCACCCAGAGCGCGACTGATTGCTACTACACGTTCCTAATCAGGGCAACTCGCCTGGTGATTGTTTTGAATGTGGAGCTCCCACAGCAGGCCCAGAAAGGTGAAAAACGAGGGCAGGGCAACGATACTGTTGAAGGAACACAACATGCAGCAAGCGCTGAGGAACCACTTCGCATGATCCCCCTCCACCACGTAGGCCTTCATATTGAACAAGCGTTCCAGGAGAAACAGCCCCATATTGAACCCAACACCTCGAACGCAATACTTGCCAATGTTGAGGCCAAGAGGTGGAGGGGGGATTTGGTACTTTCTAATTCGGTCGCTGGTGTCTCATTTTTGAAATCTTCAACCGTCTCGGTCTGTTCTTAGAGGCCTCCTAAATGGGGTCCGAGTAGATGGGGTCGAAGGATCGCGCCGCATCGCCGATGTATCGGCGATGCATCGTCGACATCGGCGATGGATTGGCGACGTCGACGTGGAGAAAGTGGGGCTCCACATCGAGCCGCACCAGCGATGCATCGGCTGTGCATGGACGATGCGGCGCAATCCCATCTACTCGCACCCCACTTGGGCAGCATAGAGTTCGAGAAGGGCTAAACGTATCCTTAAGTCGGGCATGTCCCCCTACAGGCGGATTTTGGACGAAAAATAAAAAATAGTCAAATATATTCGAATGGACTATTTTGAATACTCCCCCTGTGGAGGGACAGGCCCGACTGAAACGTACCCCCAATGCAACGTACCCCCAGTGAGGTGCCGCAGCGGCCACGGCCCCAGCCACCGTGGATGCCCCAACGCAGCCGCTGGGCGCTTCGAGGTGGGCCCTGCTGAGGCCACCTCTCCGGGGATGTACGTCTATTGTGGGGCACGTTTGTCGGCGGCGCGCACGGGGGGAAGTGAGAAGGGGCGGGCCTTCTCAGAAGACTCGGAAGTCCCCTGGCCTTCTGAAAAGTGTTCCAAGCCTTCTCCGAAGACAGAAAAACCTCTCAGAAGGCGCGAGGGCTTCTGAGAAGTCCCGCCGCCTTCTGAGAAGGCCTTCTCCTTCTCACTCCCCCCCTCGCTCGCCGCCGAGTTTGGCCTCGCCTGAAGTGGACAGGTGCGCCCCACTCGCAAGCGGCCTGGATCCGCCGCAGGGCATTCACGATCCCTTCCGTTGAAGCAAACATGCGTTTCTTCCTGACGTTCGCGAGTAGGTACTTTGCAAGTACGCCCGGACCGAGGACAGAAGAACGTCCTTCAAGAACACGAGACCCTCCGCCGGCCAAGCCGAAGAACCTTCGTGAGCACCCTCACCCTCCCCCAGGATTCACAGGAGCATTCCACAAGCACAAAAAACGGTAAGGCACGCTCCCCAAACCGCCCTCGATCTTACACCTCGGTCCGACCGCAGTGGAGCGCGCTCGGTGAGTGGGGAAACCAAAAGGCACCAATACTGCTACTCCCCGGACCTCGCCCGGGGTGCGTTCTGGACAGGACTTCGAGGCGAATCCGGCGGTGGCGACGAGGGCCCCCAAGGAGGCGCAAAAAGGGGGAAAACGGGCCAAGGGTAGAGGTATGGTATGGGCACCTTTTCCTCCTCTGAGTGAGACACCCCCACCCCCGGTCCTGACCCCATCCCCGAACCCGCGATCCAGGGGGTCGGGACTGGGGGTGGGGGTGGTCTTTCGGGGTGCAAGAAAAGAGAAAACGCCCCCACCCCGAGCCCCGACCCCTTGAATCGCCGGCTCGGGGATGGGAGTCGGAACTGGGGATCGATGGGGGTGGGTTTTCGCCTCCAGACTCTAGAAATAGAAAACGCTATAAACATAAACTTGTGGCACTCGGCGCGGATTTCTTCGATCTGCGCTGGACCCCCCTCCCTGGCGCGAGGAGCGCGCCAGAGGCGGCGCCGGAGGCGCCGCCAGGGGGGCCTCTGCGCGGATCCAAGAAATCCGTGCGGAGCGCCAACAGTTTATATTTATGGCACTTTTTCTTCTTCGAGATTTGCCACCGAAGGTGAGATGCGAGGCGGGGATTTATCCATATCCACCGCCTGTGAACCGAAGTCCTGGTGCCCCAGCGGGCGGTGGATATGGATATATTTTGGCCCCCCGGGGGCCCGAATATATCTTCATCCGCCGCCTGCCGAGGTCCCCGAAAATTGATCCTCCAGGCGGTGGTCATGTACAAATGCCCGCCTCGGAGCGAGGTCCTCGCCCCGCGCAGGCTCCGAGGCGCCCGTGCACCGCGCGGCGCCGCCGCCGGCCGGGCCGCCCTCCGCGGCGGCCGCGCGCGCCGCCAGGGCCGCCACGAGGAGCAGCGCGCGCGTGGCGGCGCGGGGGCGCGGCGGCCCGCGGGCGCCGGCGGTGCTCATGGCATCGAGGAGGCCGTGGGGGGGGAGGGGGGGCCACGATGTGGGGGGACCGGCTCGAGGTTCGAAGTTTTCGTGCGCTTTCGTGGTCTCTCGGCGGCGCTCCAGCCTCGGGAGGCCCTCCAGCGGCTGCGCCTCGCCGAGAGCGTTGCGAAGGTGCCCGGGTCGTCCCGAACGGCGGCCGGAGGCCCGAGCTCTGGCCCGGAAAATAGCAGGGGGCTGGCACAGGGGGGCAACGCATCGGCCTGGAATCGGCGGTGCTTCGTCCAGAGAGCGGCGAGTAGGCCCCCGATGGCGAAGTCGCGCCTTCCCGGGCGGGTTGGAGCCATCGGGCCCGTATCGGCGACCAATGGGCGATTGGGGGTCGATGCGTCCCCCCCTATGCCGATCCCCCCTATCGTTGCCCCCGAGAGAGGGTGGGGCGGCCGTGGTCGTTTGGCAATGGCCACCCCAAGAGGGTTCGGCGGCAACTCGTGGGAACCTCGCCCGCCATGCTGCTGGCTCTTGCGAATCGGAATCGACGCTGACCGAGGCTAACCGACGCCAGTCGGCGCAGAGTCGACGCTAAGTCTTCGCTGAATCGACGCCAGTCGGCACTAAATCGGCGCTTCCCCATCGGTCACCAGACGCCAATCGACGCTGGCGCACTCTGAAAACGGAACTGCGAGGACATACGAGGCTCCCACGATCTGCTACGGAAAAAGGTGGACGTGGTCGGGCAGGCCCGCACCGTGGTCGCTCAGGAGGCCCTGACTCCAGATTCGCCGTGCGCGAGCGGCAAACATATCCGTATCCGCACCCTCGCGGTCTGGATTCTGGGGCGCGATCCCGCGGATACGCGGTCGCACGGAAACGTTCCGCGCGGAGTACCCGCAAAGAAAAACGCTCCGCATCCGCGGGGTCGCAGCCCAGGGGCCCGGCCCGCGAGACCACGAATACGGGCATCTTATTCGCTCACGGGCCGTGGTCGGTCGTCCACGGCCAGCCCACAAGGATAGCCGTGGTCGAGCCAGACCGCACAACCGTGGTCGCATAGGAAAAGGCCCTGACTCCGTATCCGCCCCACGTTTAATCTTCCGGAGCAAGATTTTGAGCGCGTTTGTTTATTCGCGGCGACAACGGGCGTTGTGGGGGGGCGGGGGGGCCAGGCGGTGGGCATAACGTAATGCCCCCGCCCGCCGTGCAGTTCCGGCGCCACCACAGCGTCCGCGCGCACGACGACGATGAGCGACCACGACAACGACGACGACGACGACGACGACGGCGGCGGCGACGACGACGACGACGACGACGACGACG
>CAUYUJ010020992.1:84917-98817 GCA_963575745.1 Prorocentrum cordatum | reverse complement strand
CGAGCGCATGCGAGGCGAAGAAGCAAGCGCCCTCCGCGCCCCCGTTCGGGGGCCCCTGGAGGGCCCCTTCGAGGGCACAAGAGAAGCACCCTGCTTCACCCCCTCGCATCGCCCACCCCTCTCGAGCGAATGCGAGGCGAAGAAACGCGCGCCCTCCGCGCCCCCATTCGGGCGCTCCTGGAGAGCCCCTTCAGGAGCACAGGGGAGGCACCCTGCTTCACCAACCCATGCATCCCCCCCCCCCCTTCCCCCCTCCTTTCGAGCGAATGCGAGGCGAAGAAACGCGCACCCTCCGCGCCCCCGTTCGGGGCCCCCTGGAGGGCCCCTTCGAGGGCGCAAGGGGGGCACCCTGCCTCACCCCCCAATGCATCGCTAGGTATCGCCCCCCTTTCGAGTGCATGCGAGGCGAAGAGACGCGCGCCTTCCGCGCCCCCCGCCTGGGCGCCCCCTGGAGGGCCCATTCGAAGGCGCAGGAGAGTCACCCTGCTTCACCCCCCCCCCATGCATCGTTAGGTCGGGCGCGTCCCCTTTGGGGCGATGCGCGCCGCTGCGGTGGAGGCCGCGCGGCCTCGGAGCTCGGGGCCAGCCACGGGGCCTCCGGGCGCGGCGGGCGGCCCCCCTCCATGGAGAGGAACAAAGGACGGCACAGACACATGGGACTTTTGGAGCCCCGCGCGGATTTATTGGATCTACGCTGGGGTCCCCTACGGCATCGACGGCCGTGCGGTCTCGGAGCTGGAGCCAGCCTCGGGGCCTCCGGGCACGGCGGGCGTCTCCCCTCCACAGAGGAACAGATGACTGCCTGCCAGACCACCCCTACCTGACCCGACGACCCAAGTGTCGGGTTGGGGGGGTACAGGTTCCACGTGTTTTTTCGATGTTCCCCGACCCCCCCCCATCTGGAGATCGAGGGTCAATTTGGGCCTTCAGGTTGGGTTGGGGTGGTTTGGTGGGTGGTGAGCAAAGAACGGCACAAACATAAAGCTTGTGGAGCTCCGCGCGGATTTATTGGATCTGCGTTGGGGCCCCTACGGCATAGGCGTAAAACTGTTGGAGCTCCGCGCGGATTTGTTGGATCTACGTTGGGGCCCCCTGGCGGCGCCTCTAGGCGGCTCTGGCGGAGATCCCGAGAGATCCGCGCAGAGCTCCAAGAGTTCATCTTTTCGCGCCCGTTTTTTTTTGCCCCTTCGGCTCCAGGCCCCCTGGCCGCCCACTTTCGCCAATCGCGCCCCGCGATACGCGTCGCGCGGCAACCTTTCGCACTCTCGCGCCGCCGCCCTTGAGAGCGGCGCCTCTCGGGCCCAGGCCGCGCCGCGCGAAGCGCGATGATCTTCGCGCCCCCGCGGGTGACCCGGGACCCCTCGGGCGACTCTGGCCGCCGTGGTGGTGGCTGTGCAGTCGGAGCTGGAGCGGGCCTCGGGGCTTCGGGCGGGCGGGCCCGGCTTCGTCCCCTGCGGAACGCAGAACGGCCAGGTCGGCGCCCGCCTCTGCGCTCTCCACATACACGAGCTGGGCCTGTGCAAGACGGCGCCAGTGGAGCAGAAGGCCAAGGTGTCGCTTGACGGCGGTGTGGTGGCCGAGGTAGACGTGGCAGTCCAGAACGGCGACAGGAGCGTGGACGCCCCGCTGGAGTCAAGCGCCGCGGACGAGCCGTGCGTCATGGCCCCAGTCGTGAACATGGAACAACATGGACGTCGTCGAGGGCGTGGATGCCCCAGTCTTGCTCGTGGTCGAAGGCGTGGACGAGGACGACGTGGTGCAGGCCGCGTCGCTCGAGGCGCAAGAGGGGCCCCATTCGGGGGGGGGGGCCCGCCGACGGCTGGGGGGCGGCGCAGTCGCACCTCGAGCAGGTGAAGATCGTGCCGTTCACTGACATGACTGTTCATGCAGGTGCGAGGGCTCAGAGGGGCATCAAGCAGGTTGTGGACGAGGGAGTGGAGCCCCCGCCCGCTGCGAGCGAGTTCCTCGACGCGCAGGACGTCGTGGCGGTGGCGGCGGCTGGTGGGCCCACGGCAGGCCCCACAGAGAAGGGTGTCTGCGTGCCGTTCACGCCGGGCTGGGAGTACCGGCAGCCTCGCAGGCCCTTTGCTGCGGTCCGGGGGAGCAGCTGCTTGGGGCCTGACGAGACGAGGAATGGAATAAGACAGCATCAGCTTGGAGAAGCGGATGGCTTGCGCGCTTTGTCGCTGAAAGCAGCTTCAAGTAGCAGCGTCATGCTTGTACCGTCGATCGCTATGTATCCATACTCGGGGTACGGTACCACTTACTTCACCCTAAACTTATGTCGGGCATGTCCTCCTGTAGGCGGATTTTGGAGGAAAAACAAAAAATGTACACAAATACGCAAAAATAGTCAAAAATAGTCAAAAAATCGTCCCCTGAACTATTTTTGAAGATTCCTCATGAAGAGGGACACGTCCGACTTAACCCTCAACCTCAGGCCCGCAGCGACACGGTCTGTGCGGGCAGCGGCGTCGGCCCCACACATCCGCGTACATGGAGCGCTCGTCGACGATCTGATTGTCCCCCATGGCGCCATCCTGAGAAGGACTGGGAGTCGGGAGCGGTCGGGAAAGGGGAATGATCAGGGCATGAGCGACGGTGCGTGTCCCCTGTTCTCCTCTGAACGCCAGGGCCAAGATCAGGTGCCCCTCAAAAGCCTGGGCCGCCTTTCAAGCTATATCTTGACCAACCGCTTGGCCAGCCCTCTGCATGCACGTGGGCATGCTGACGGAACCCAGAGCCAAAACGAACAGAGAAGTTGTTCCATGCTCGGCACAGCTGCATTCATCAGTCATCATTCACCATCTCACTTATTCTCCTCCTCTGCAAGGTCTTCCAGGCAGCACCAGGACCCCATAGTGGACAATGAGACGGCAATGCCATGTCGCTTACTCGTGTCAATGTCCACACCACGATCACGACGTCACGACGATTCGATATGAGAGCACACGTGTTGACAGCGGACTGGGAGACGAGAGCAGGGAGGGTAGGCAGCAAGCGAAAGGAACGAAGGGATGAGTGAGGAAGGAGCCGCCGAAAACGCAGCCATGAAAAGACGGTGTCGTATCAACGCATGGTACTTGAACTAGAGTTCGCCGCACGTCGTAAGGGTGCAAGGTAAGGATGCAAGACACTTGGGCGTCTAAGTTGCAACCCGCTGCAAAGAGGAACACTGGGGGCTGGCCAACACAACTGGATGATAATGGGTCGAGAATCGTTGAGGGCTTAACGACTTATGTCGTCCCTCGACTCGCGCTGGAGCGGCCACGACTTGCTCCAAATTTCATGGGGTGATCTCTGGACTTACCTGGACTTGCTTAGATCTACCTGGCTGTACGTCGATTTGTCTGTATTTGCATTGATCTATCCCGCTGGATCCCCACAAGTCGATCGAAGAAAAGTTGTTAAGCCATTTAGCGAGAGAAGGCAAGGATGCGAGGGCAACCGTGGAGAACAACCTCACCCTTAGCATGGGTGGTGACTGCAGCACGTCCGCCATGATCCGAGAATGCTTAACACAATGAATCCGCCGACCCTGTCGGCGTGTGTGAGGGGCTTTTCCGTTCGAGCCGTCATCTCCGTTATTCTTTGTACTCGTCGTCTCTGTCCGTCCCTTTCCCTGGGACTCCTCTTCCCCTGGGCTCCAGCCAAGCCGACCTTGAGCAACGTCGTAATTCAGTCGAAGGGAAGCCCCTTCCCTTTGATCCCTCCCCCGCCGGGAGGGGGGGGGGGTAGCGACCCCCCCCCGGGTCAGATACGACGCCCCCCCCCCGTACCGACCTTGAGCAACGTCGTAATTCAGTCGAAGGGAAGCCCCTTCCCTTTGATCCCTCCCCCGCCGGGAGGGGGGGGGGGGTCCCCCCCCCCGGGTCAGATACGACGCCCCCCCCCGTACCGACCTTGAGCAACGTAATTGAGTCGAAGGGAAGCCCCTTCCCTTTGATCCCTCCCCCGCCGGGAGGGGGGGGGGGGGTAGCGACCCCCCCCCGGGTCAGATACGACGCCCCCCCCCCCGTACCGACCTTGAGCAACCTCGTAATTGAGTCGAAGGGAAGCCCCTTCCCTTTGATCCCTCCCCCGCCGGGAGGGGGGGGGGGTAGCGGGGGGGGGTAGCGACCCCTCCCCCGGGTCAGATACGACGCCCCCCCCCGTACCGACCTTGAGCAACGTCGTAATTGAGTCGAAGGGAAGCCCCTTCCCTTTCCCTTCCCCGACGGGGGGGGGAGGGGGGTCCCGGGGGGGGTCCCAGGGGAGTCCCGGGGAAGTCCCGGGTCAGATACGACACCTCCCTCCCCCACCTTCTCGTCCTTCTCCCCGTTCCCCAAAACCATCCCACAGCCCGTGCCTCTTGCTGCGCATTGCGAACAGGGTCGGCGGCACCGGCCGTAAGGCCTTCGCAATAGGTAATACGACGGCGCCTGTTCTGGCAGAAGGGCTGCATGCGATACGCTGGGCCAGGATCTTGGCCAGCCTTTCTTACCAGCCGCAGGCGGCAAGGGGTGCTAGAGGCAGACGAGGTGCTCACTACTGAATCCTCAAGACCGCGCACCCGGGAGCAAAGAGCGTGGTGAGTGCGCAGGCGTCACGCGGTGTTCACTTGTCGTTGTTCCCCCCCTTCTAGAGGCCTCCTAGATGGGGTCCGAGTTGATAGGGTCGGACGATTGCGCCGCATCGCCGATGTATCGGCGATGCATCGGCGATGCATCGGCGACGTCGGCGATGCATCGGCGACGTCGGCGTGGAGAGAATCGGGTTCCACATCGAGCCGCATCGCCGATACATTGGCGATGCACTGCGATCCTCGGACCCCATCTATTCGGACCACACCTGGGAGGCCTAGATCCCTCCCTTCCCCACCCGAACGCGGCACCATCCTCGGGGGGGCGGACCAGGATGCCCGGCGCCCAGTCGTCGGCCTCGGCCGCACGAGACGGTTCACAACCGCGCCCGCTCGCCCGCCAGGGGTGGAGGAAGCGATGTGCCGATCCCTTCCCGTCCCCATCCTCGTCCCTCTTTTCCTCCTCCTCCTCCTCCTCCTCCTCTTCCTCCTCTATCCCTTTCCTCTGTCCTGATAAACATCGGGCAGGGGATCGACTACAGAGTTGATTTACCAGAAAACTGACTTTCTCGTAGACCCCAGAAGAAAAATACGTAGAATAGTCGGTAGATCTACAGAGCATTGTATGTATGTTTCGTAGATTCGACGGGAAATCGATTTTGCAGTGCACTGGCCACGGGTTCCGCGATCGCCCGAAGACATGAAGACACACAGATAAGCTCTCCCCAAGCCCGACCTGCAGACCTGAAGGCTTGAAGATATGAAGACCCGTTGAAACGAAGATCTGTAAATCAGCTGGTCTGTCCGACGACCTGAAAACGTGACGACCTGAAGAGCAGCGGCCCTGGCCGACGACGTGAAGAGTGACGACCTGAAGACACGCTGCTTTGGCCGACGACCTCAAGACGCGAAGACATGAAGACATGCTGCCCTGGCCGACGACCAACGACGTGAAGACATGAAGAAAAGCGTATCGGTTCTTCAGGTCGCCGGATCTTCGGATATGAACGTGAAGGAGGTGGAGAAGAAGGAGAGGGCCGACGAAGAGGACGACGATGAGAAGGGAGGGAGGCATGGAACGGGGAGGGTGACGACGACGACGACGACAAGGGAGGGAGGAAGACGGGGGAGGCAGGGAGGGAGAACGACAGGATGGCGGAGGAGCGAGGATTTCAAAAAGCGAAGGTCCAGGGAGGATGGATGGGAAAATTGAAGCAGCAGCGACTGCTGGAAGCAGAGGGGGGCACCTTGAGAGGGGCACCTGGGGTTCCCGCGGGAACCTCAGGGGACCCAGACAAAGCCGAAGGACGCCAATGCCCAACAACCTAGATCCCCCTCCTCGACCCCCTTCCTCCCTCCTCGTCCCCCTCTTCCTGCTCCTCCTCCTCTCCTCCCCACCTCATACCTCGTATGTTCCTGTGCTTTTCCTCCTCCTCCTCCTCCTCCTCCTCCTGTTTCCTGTTTCCTGTTTCCTGATGGCATGAGAGTGCTCCGCGCGCTGCCGCTCTCCTCCTCCTCTTCCTCCTCCTCCGCCCCCTCCTCCTCCTCCTCGATCCTCCTCCTCCTCCGTTTCCTCCTCAGCATCATCTCTTTCGTCCTCCGCTCTGGCGGCCACCGTGGTTTGGCGCGAGAGGGCTGCCGCGGGCTCTCCCTGCCGCTGTCTCCCGACGCCGCCCGCCGCCGCCGCCGACGATGACGACGACGACGATGACGACAGCGACGGCGACGACGACGGCGACGGCGACGGCGACGGCGACGGCGACGGCGACGGCGACGGCGACGGCGGCGACGGCGAAGACGACGACGACGAAAGCGACGACGACGAGAGGCGGAACAGAGGCGGCATCCGCAGACGGCGGCATCCGCAGAAGCATCCGCAGCAGACGGCGGCATCCGCAGCGGGGAAAACACTGCTTTTTCCCAGCTGGACGTGCCGGGACACTTACAAACCCAATAACTTGTATGCGTACATGTAGATACACACATACGCGCACACACACACACACACACACACGCACGCACACACACGCACACATACACACGCCACACAACAACAACAACAACAACAACAACAACAACAACAACAACAACAATCATTTTACCCGAACGCTCAGTGTTCTCCCCAGTGCCAGGGTTTTCATGCGACGCCAGCCAATACCCCCACTTCGTGGGGGGGCAATGCAAGCTCTACCAAACATCCACACGACTCTCGGGAACCACCCACACCCAGCTTCCCGCCCTATGACGTCAGGACACTTCACTTCGTGGCGCGCGGACGATCGTGGATACTACACTGGCGTGGAGTACACACCCGCAGAGGTTGATCACTTGTTTGGGCCCCGCATGTGCCCCGCATGGTGCATTTGTTGCGTATGACATACATAGTACAGAGAGACAGAGAGAGAGAGAGAGAGAGCAAGACAGAGAGCCAGTGGAGAGAGAGATAGAAAGAGATTCGTCACATGTGTGAGGCAACCTGAGAAGATGTGGTACACGGTACACGTGAGATGGTACGCAGTGCCAAGATAGTTGGTCACATTTTTGAGGCAAATTCCTGGGAAGGCGATTACACAAGTAGATGTGTTACGTATGATAGATATGAAGCAGAGAAAGAGCGAGAGACAGAGAGAAGGAGAGAGAGGAGTCGGTCACATCTTTAGGGCAACTTCCTGAGGGATGTGGGAGGACACAAGAGAGAAGGTATCGTTGTCCCGATGGTTGTCTCGATGGTTGCCCCGATGGTTGTCCTGATGGTTATGGTTGTCCCGATCGTTATCCCGATGCTTGTCCAAATGGTTGTCCCGATGGTTGTCCCGATGGTTGTCCCGATGGCTGTCCCGCTGCGATGCAATGTTGTCTGTTTCTGCTGTTATACAGTCCCAAGGATGACGCATGCATTGCTCATACACTGGTGGCGCTGTGATCCTAACTCTCACTGCCCAACGCGCGCGTGCACAGCCAGACGGAGGGAGAGAAAGTACACAAGGTTCGTGACATACGCACGGTCCACCATGTTCTAAACGATCACATGCACGTTTAGTTCTGAAATTATACATATGTACAAGCAGACATGCGAGGGAGACAGGGAGATGGCCATCGACAGTTCCAATACGGCTCCGAGGCGCAAGAGGGGGAGGAGGAGCAGGACAAGGAGGAAAGGAGAGAAGCGAGAAAGGAATAACGCAGACGGCGCGGCTCTGGACACAAAGGGGTGCCATACTTTCTCCTGCTTTCGCAAACAGGTCCAGTCACACGTAGGAGTATACTCACCCAGAAGCATACTAAGGCGACTCGTCGTCTGCGACGTCGCAAAGGCGCTTGGGTACATGGCTGCCTGGCTGATGCAGGTGCGGGCCTGGCTGATACCCGTGCGCTCCCAAATGCCCAATGATATTGCCGATACGCCTGCTGGCGAGAGAGCCGGGGCTTGCATACGGCAGTGCTAACGCGAGCACGTTGTGGACCTGCGGTGGCAAGGCCGGGTAATCGAGCATGTTCGGATACTCGTCGCTCTGACCAAAAGACCGCCATACGGGCAACCACCACCACTGGTCTTGACGCGGATACTTCATCTCTGGGCCGACCTCAGGGGATACGTTCCAAATGGCCATTTTCTGCGGGTCCGTACCCATGAAGGCCGCGTGATACGCAATGAATACGTCCAAGGTGGCGAGGGCCCTGTAGGAGAGGCCGGATACGATCTCCGCATGAATGGGAATAGCGAGCTGACCGAGCAAATACCGCATACTGCTATACACCCACTGGCCCGGGTGGACGAAGAGGTTGGCTTTCCAGGCGACGATACCTCGCGCGGTGCACAGCGTGTCGAATACGTGCAGAAGGTAGCCAATGGGCTTCCCAAGCCTCTCATCCTGGAATACCGAGAAGTTCCCGAATACCGCGTGCGCGTAGAAGAAGGCGTCGAAGTAAAGCCACTCCGGCTCGGGGATGCCCCCCATACTGTGCTGGTAGTCCGGGTCGTTGTTCGTCTTCGACTGCCTCGTGGACATAACGCTCGATACGGCGAGGCATACGCCCTTGACACCCTCCCATAGAATAGGGAAGAAGATACCGCACGCGAACCACCTCTCCGAGCCACACTGCTTGAGCCAGCGCCGCGCATACGCCTCGTGGTTGGGTGGCGTGTGCCAGCGCTCCATACTGTAGCGCACTTCATCATCGCTTGGGTAATACTCGCCCGTCACGGGGTCGAGCCGACCGGCCATCTGGGAAGCCATACGGAAGGCCGGCAATATGGAGGTGAATACGATCTCGCGATATACAGTAAGCGGCTTGAGCAGAAACCGCTACGTACAAACAGAAGCGAACCGCATACATGTGCCCAAATGCCAAAGTCCATACGACCGTACACGCAGAACACTCATGCGAGCGCCGTCGGAAAGACGAAGTCCGCCGCCGCACATGCGACCAGAGCAGGCATACTCACTTCATCTTTTTATTTGAATCCACAGGCCTCATAGACTTCCCCTGGGAACCCCCCAGACGCCCTCATAAACTTCCCCTGGGAATCGGGTCACAGAAACTAAGACAATCGGGCCCTGGGAACCCCCCAGATACCCAGAGAGGTCTGGCGGCTGGGGCCGAAGGCCTAAAGAGAATACATAACCACAGGGCCCTGGGAGGCCCTCCCAAGATCCCCAGATGGGTCTGGCGACTCCGTGGGAAAGCCCTCGGAGCACATATTACACGTGAGCCGTGTTGCACATGATACATATTGCACATGATACGTCTGCTAGCCATGGGACACATACACACCAGAGTTGGTCACATTTCTGGGGCATGTTTTGACACACATCCCCGTGTCATGTATGATACGTATAGCACATGAAACGTATGATAGACATGAGAGCAAAAGAGGCTCACGCAGGCTGAGGCCGAGGCTGAGGGTGAAGCTGAAGCTGGAGCAGGCTGAGGCTGGGACACGCTGAGCTGATGCAGGCTGAGGCTGAGACAGGCTGAGGCCGACGCTGAGGCAGGCTGGTGCTGAGGCAGGCGGAGACTGAGGCTGAGGACGATACGTCACCGTCGCCGTCGCCGTCGCCGTCGCCGTCGCCGCCGTCACCCTCGCCGTCGCCGCCGCCGCCTCCGTCGCCGTTGCCATACCCATGATTCTCGATGCACGTGACGCGTGCGGGCCCTGAAACGCACAGTAGATATGATACTACGCCAACTTGCAGGAAGTAAGGCAGAACGTGTCGTCGCCAAGCGCGATCCTTCACAAGACGGAGAAGACACTTTGGACAGCTACCAGCATTTTATACTTGCGAGACCGTTTTGCGTGTCGGAGGTCACATTTGCAAAACACATATTTGATGATACACTTGTGTATCCATGGATGTATGTGTGTCTGTATGTGTTAGTACGTGTGTGTCTCTATGTACAAGTGTATGTGTTTGCGTAAGTACGAGGATACGTACATATCAGTGCATGTCTCGACGAACGTACGTGTATATGTGTACGAGACTGTGTATGTGCACGTCTGCGTGTAAAGGCATGGCTATGCGCACCGAGCTCGAATGTTTACATGTGTGTGTATATGTGTGTAAGTCATTACTGGTGGCTCTTCTTTCATACAGTTCTGCTTGACACCAAAGTCTGCCACAATGCACTATACAACTGAGCACCGCCCCTAGGGCTCAGCCACCAGCGCTTCCAACGTGGCTTTGGATACACGTCTGGTGGTCCACCTTCCCTGACGTGTCGTCGCCAAGCGCGATCCTTCACAAGACGGAGAAGACACTTTGGACAGCTACCAGCATTTTATACTTGCGAGACCGTTTTGCGTGTCGGAGGTCACATTTGCGAAACACATCTTTGATGATACATTTGTGTATCCATGGATGTATGTGTGTCTGTATGTGTTAGTACGTGTGTGTCTCTATGTACAAGTGTATGTGTTTGCGTAAGTACGAGGATATGTACATATCAGTGCATGTCTCGACGCACGTATATGTGTACGAGACTGTGTATGTGCACGTCTGCGTGTAAAGGCATGGCTATGCGCACCGAGCTCGAATGTTTACATGTGTGTGTATATGTGTGTGTATGTCATTACTGGTGGCTCTTCTTTCATACAGTTCTGCTTGACACCAAAGTCTGCCACAATGCACTATACAACTGAGCACCGCCCCTAGGGCTCAGCCACCAGCGCTTCCAACGTGGCTTTGGATACACGTCTGGTGGTCCACCTTCCCTGCACTTTAATTCTTTGATACTCGCTGGCGCCGCGAGCGTGCGCTGCGGATACCAGCTCCTGGTACGTCCGTTTGCACGCACCGGTGCCTGAAGGCTGCAGCATACCTCGCTTCACGAGCAGCGCGAGCTTCTTCACCGTATGCGACTTCCCGTACTTGATACCCAGACCTTTGGCGGCCTTGACCAAGCCGCGGTACTGCTGCGAAGGCTGCCTCGCATACGTCTGCACCTTCTGTGTCAATACGCTGAGACAACTCGCAAGCACACGGAGCTCTGGAATACCGTCAGATTCTACCTTGGAGCCAACTTGGAGCCTCTTTGGAACCTCTTGGGGGCCTCTTGGAGTCCTCTTGGGGCCTCTTGGGACCATCTTGGGCGCCTCTTGCGGCCTCATGGGCGCCTCTTGGGGCCATCTTGAGCGCCTCTTGGGGCCATCTTGGGTTTTAAAGATTCATGAAGAGCCCGCGGGTGGATTTTGATATTTTTCGGATGAGAAAGTCTTGCGTTTGCATATGTTTTCGGAACATCGCATCTTGAAATTATTGAAATCACATTATGTTTGGCAGGATTTCGGCACGCGCGCGCGGCGGCCGCGCGCATGTGCACTTCGTGTCATTTTTTGCAAGGGATGGTGGCCCTCGTAGGCTCGCAACCGTTGTTGCAGAAGGTCGAAGCACCTGAAAAGGTTCCTCGCAAAGGCCCTTTTAACAGAAATGTTTAAAATCTGGTGGGTTTCCTAGGAATCCGCAAGAGCGCGCGGAAGGACATTTTGACAATTTTTTCTGAGAAAACCATTGGGTTTTTGATGTTTTTATGTTAAAATCGCTACGAAACCTAAGGTTTTGGAAGGATTTCGTCTTGCGCGCACGAATGTCCACTTTACCTTATTTTTTGCAAGGGATTCTTGCAATTTGATCAAGTAAAAACAAGAATTTTCATTTTCTATTGTTTTTTGCAAGGGAAAACGAGCGTCAACAAAAAACCGGATCCGGAGCTCATCCACTTTTCTGAAGCTTTCGCGAAAAAATGATGAAAATGTAGCTGCGGCCTAGGCGCGGCGCAGAGGTCGCGCACCAGGGGTCCCAACAATAATAATTCTTTAGAAGGAATAATGTTCAACAACAACAACAACAACAACAACAAGAACAACAACAACAACAACAACAAGAACAACAACAACAGCACCAACAACAACAACAACAACGACAACGACAACAACAACAACAACAACAACAACAACAACAACACCACCACCACAAACAACAACAACAACAACAACAAAAACAACAACAACAACAACAACAACACAACAACAACAACACCAACAACAACAACACCACCACAACCACCAACAACAACAACACCAACAACACCAACAACACCAACAACACCAGCAACAACACCAACAACAACAACAACAACAACAACAACATCAACAACACCAACAACAACAACACCACCACCGACAACAACAACAACAACAACAACAACAACAACAACAACAACAACAACAACAACAACCACGCGCGCGCTGCGCGCGCACCTAGGTCCTGGCCGACTCCGAACACGTTATTTTGAAGTCAAGGACGGCTTCAGGAAGGCAGAAGAGGCGCCGATAAGCGGAGACCGAGGGCCCTGGATGGGGCCCCAGGTCACCCCAAGATGGGCTTCCGAGGCCTCGCGTGGGGGGTCCCTGGGCTCTGTGGACGGGCGTGGAGCCGTCTCAACGGGCCATGGGGCGCGTCAGAGGGCTCACAGACCAGCGCGGAAACTCGTGGACGCGTGCTGGCGGGGTCCGTCTTTGAGGTGCCGCGCGGCCGCTTTGGAACTGTCTTCGGCCCATCTTGAGCCGCCTTGGTGCCTTCTCGGTCAGGACGGGGCTCTCACGCTGGACCTCTCCTCAAGTTCTATGACCAGGGCCTATAAACTGTGCAAAGGCCCCATAAGCGGAGGGACCCTGCCTTACGCAACACATCGGCTCGGGTTTCGCTCTTCTGACCTATATGGCCACACCTACGTCTTCCTCTCGAGATCTTTGTTGCTCATTTTCCGTACGCCGTTGTCCTCGGACTCCTTTCTTCCCTCGCGTCGCTATGCGTCGCTTCCGTTCCTTATCCTTCTCCTCGGGATCGCCTGCACACTCTTTCAAATGGATCGGCGCCCCAGACATGACCGCTTCCGCGGGAGGGGCGTTGCTGAGAAGCGACCACGGTTTCGGAACCGCGGCGAAGGGTTCCAAGCTAAACCGCGTCGGCCCTTGAGCGCCCACGCCCGTGGAGAAAAAAACGGCTGACGATTCTCACCGTGAGGCCGTCTCTGGCGATCCGCCAGCCGCGTGAAACGATGCCGCGCGACGCGCCCCAACGGCGGGCGTATCCGCGCGTGTCAGGGGATGGGCGCAAGGCGAGGCCGCCGGGGCGGCGTAGAAGCCGAAGCCAAGGAGAGCGCCTTCGACGAGACGGGGCCTATGGAAAGCACTTGTGGCCCCTGCAAGAAGACTGGTGTGAAGAATATGCGTAAGCTCCGACAGGGCCAGCATCCTGACAAGAAGGGTGTGGTCGTCGAGATTGATGAGCTCATCTCATTGCTACGGTTGCAGATTCAAGTGCCTCAGTGCTCCAGTTTCGCCTCTGGGCAAGGGTAGCACTGATGTTTTAGAGGCCGTGGCATTGCTGCCCCTCCATCCCCCAAACAAACAAGGAAAAAGGATGAGGACGAGGAGGGCATGGAGGAGGATGACGACAAGCCGAGGAGGACGCTGAGAGGGCGGCCAAGTAGAGGGCCAAGCCGTCGGGGTAGCCTCTGCCCTCTGGGCACGGCTGGTGCTCCCACTGAGCCGCCCTCGTTTTGCCTATTCTCCGTTGCTGCGCAGCGCCAGCGCAGCAGCCCAGGAAGCCACCCTCCTCCTCCTCCTCCTCATCCTTCTGCTCCTCCTCGTCTTCCTCCTTCTTCCCAAACCCTTGTCCTTGTGAACAATTGTTCCCTGTCGACACGTGCCGGCAGAGCGGGCCGGGCGTTTCACCTGAGTATTCCTCACCATCTCTGACCCTGGAGCTGAAAAAGCTGCAGCAGTTAGCGGATGAAGGGCGGGCCGTTTCCAAGTGGCTCTCGCCTTAGCGCCAC
>CAUYUJ010020992.1:74917-79917 GCA_963575745.1 Prorocentrum cordatum | reverse complement strand
AGTGGACTTCTCAGGAGGGTCGGAACCCTCTGAGAAGGCTTCCGAGCAGGCAGCGTCGGGCGACGAAATCTATACATCCACTGCTACCTGGCCAGGCCCATCCTCAACCTGGAAGCTGTGCATACGCCCTCCTGGCCAAGCCAGGAGGGCGTGGCGTATACACCGCTGCTGGGCTTGTGATGGGCCTGGCCAGGGAGCACTGGATATGCATAGATTTCGTCGCCATACGGCGGGGCTCCCAAGAAGGCACCTGCCTCAGCGGGAGGCCGCTCCCAGGCCAAGACCCGCCGAAGGTCGCCAGAAACCTGCTGGGCTCCATCTGGCGGAAACCTGGGAAGGTACATGTCGATGTGCGAGACAATCTAAAGCGAAGGCGAAAATCGTGACGCTAGATCAATCAAGAAACTCAGCGGGACTTGAATGGAAATCGAGGGCGCCTGCAGAAACCGTGTGGAAGCCGCCAGATACCGCGCAACAAACTGCTCACTTTCGAACACAGCTTAACCCAACGCTGCATATTTGCCATACCCCGGAATCGCATCGTATTACAGATTACATGTTACTACATTGTAGATGCCCCCCTTCCCAGGAGCCTACGACTCCACCCGCCAGGCCCACGCCGCTTCCTAGACTTGTAAAAGGGGCTTGCTCTCTAGATGCCGTCATCGGCGTCGTCAACAACCATCGGTTGCTTGATTCATCTACCCATCATCATCGCCCTAACCGTTATCGTCATCGTAAGCATTGCCAAGATGATCCTCGTTGTTATGGTCATCGACATCGTCATCGCCACTGGTCCCAGCGGAGGGCCAACAAACAATCAAAGAACAACTCTTCCCGTGTCTGAAAAGGCTCGAGCTGCCTGCTCGGCTGATCCTCGCTGTGATCGCGATAGGTCCTGCGCCGCTGATGCTGCCAGGCGCCAAATGCGGACGATGCAAGCAAATACATTCCAAATGGCTGCTAGGTCTAATGGCATGATTCTCGCTTTGGGTGCGAGGGTCCCAGGCTCCATTCCCGGAGCAGGCCCATGCCTGCGCCCTCGGCGATGGGGTGCTACTGCTTGGAATTGATCTGGCGCGTCAGAAATACGGCAGGGCCGTCGGTGTGTCTCCAGCTCTCGCAGCGCGCCACTGTGTGTTCGGCGGGCACGCGCTGCGTTCAGTAGCCGCTTCGACCAAGGGGATGCACGAAACGGGCGAACAACACTCTTCGGCGCGCCGCACCCTTCTCCGCGCCGCCGAGCGCCGGCCGATGATGGCGTGCGAGGCGGAGGGCGCCAGGGGAGCGAACAGGTGGCCCAGCACGAACATCGCCTCCAGCGCGGTCCGCACAACGACGGAGGCGGCGGCGACGAGGACGACGGCGGCGGCGACGACGGCGACGAAGCTGCGCCACCAGCGCGGTCCGCACGACGACGACGACGACGACGACGACGACGACGACGACGACGACGACGACGACGACGACGGCGGCGGCGACCCGGACGACGGCGGCGGCGGCTGCGGCGACGAAGCTGCGCCTCGAGCGCCGTCCGCACGATGGGCTGCGCCCGCTCCCCAGCGAGTGCGCCCTCCTGCGCCAGGCCGGTCAACCATGCCTCCGTGGACTGGAGGGCGTCCACCAGCAGGCCTCCGAACGGGGGGCGGGGGGGGGCGCTGGGCCTGCGGGAGGCG
This sequence comes from Prorocentrum cordatum, assembly GCA_963575745.1. Taxonomy (NCBI): domain Eukaryota; class Dinophyceae; order Prorocentrales; family Prorocentraceae; genus Prorocentrum; species Prorocentrum cordatum. The sequence goes on along the minus strand of CAUYUJ010020992.1, from coordinate 78,241 downwards.
AGCTTCGCCTCCCGCGTTCGCCGTACCGTCCTTGTCGCAAATTCGTCGCAAGCTGTCGCAAATTAGTCTCAAGCTGTCGCGAATTAGTTCTTTTGGCGTGAGAAGGTGCTGCCATTGCGCTGGGCCGCCAGGTTCGACCCCAGAAAACTGTGGAAGCCTGTGGGGGGAGGCCTCCGTTGACCTCCAGCGACCTCCAGAAGCCGCCAAAGGCCATCTGGTCGCCTAACTGGGCGCGCTTCGCGCTGAGCGACGCGCGAAGCGCGACCAATCCTATTTCTATATTTTTCATAGAAGGCCGGGGAGCCCCCCCCCAGCGCCCCCCCCCCAACGAATTTCGCCTCCTCGTGCCTGTCTGGCGCCTTGCTGTGGCCATCCTGGGGTCGTTTTGACCCCCCCGAGCCAAGCGATGGTGCACAAGCGAGAAGACCGAAAACATGTTTTTTACTGTGTGTTTATTCTTTTCCCACTCTCCAGGCCCTGTTGCGCCAGCCTTGGGCCTCTTTGGGGCTCGTCTGGGGCTTCATCTGGAGCCGTCTTGGAGGCATCTGGACGCCTCAAGAGCCAATCGGAAGCGACAAGGCGAGAAAACCAAAAACATTGTTATTCCCTTCGTTTTCCTACATTTGTCGATCTCTGGGCCCCCCTCTCCAGGCCTGTAAGGCCGGGGAGCGCCCTCCCCCCGCCCTGCCCCAAAAGACTTTCGAATCCTCGGGCCTGTCTTGCGCCTGCCTGTGGCCGTCCTGGGGTCGTCTGGACGCCCCCCGAATCAACCCGAAGTGAAAAAGCGAAAAGGCCGAAAACATTTGTCCCAACCATCCTGTGGTGTTGGGTCCTCGTTTTGTAGAGACGGTGCCCCGCGTCTCTCCTTCCTTCTTTCCTCCTCCCCCTCCCCCCTCCTCCCCCTCCTTGCCTCTGCACTCGGCACACCTTTCACACGTTTCGTAGCCCCATAGGGAGCTCCACCGAAGGCCCCAGTGGTTGCTCTCGCATGCGTTCCCCCCACCCTGGGCAGCGTTTCGTGGCCCCATAGGGAGCTCCACCGAAGGCCCCAGTGGCTGCTCTCGCATGCGTTTCCCCCGCCCTGGGCGGCGTTTCGTGGCCCCATGGGGAGCTCCACCGAAGGCCCCAGTGGTTGCTCTCGCATGCGTTTCCCCCACCCTGGGCAACGTTTCGTGGCCCCGTAAGGAGCTCCACCGAAGGCCCCAGTGGTTGCTCTCGCATGCGTTTCCTCACCCTGGGCAGCGCTTCGTAGCCCCATAGGGAGCTCCACCGAAGGCCCCAGTGGTTGCTCTCGCATGCGTTTCCCCCACCCTGGGCAGCGTTCGTGGCCCCATAGGGAGCTCCACCGAAGGCCCCAGTGGTTGCTCTCGCATGCGTTTCCCCCACCCTGGGCAGCGTTCGTGCCCCATAGGGAGCTCCACCGAAGGCCCCAGTGGTTGCTCTCGCATCGTTCCCCCACCCAGGGCAGCGTTTCGTGGCCCCATAGGGAGCTCCCGAAGTCCCCAGTGGCTGCTCTCGCATGCGGTTCCCCCACCCAGGGCGGCGTTTCGTGGCTCCATAGGGAGCTCCACCGAAGGCCCCAGTGGTTGCTCTCGCATGCGTTTCCCCCACCCTGGGCAGCGTTTCGTGGCCCCATAGGAGCTCCACCGAAGGCCCCAGTGGTTGCTCTCGCATGCGTTTCCCCCACCCTGGGCAGCGCTTCGTAGCCCCATAGGGGCTCCACCGAAGCCCCAGTGGTTGCTCTCGCATGCGTTTCCCCCACCCTGGGCAGCGCTTCGTGGCCCCATAGGCTCCACCGAAGGCCCCAGTGGTTGCTCTCGCATGCGTTTCCCCCACCCTGGGCAGCGCTTCGTAGCCCCATAGGGAGCTCCACCGAAGTCCCCAGTGGCTGCTCTCGCATGCGGTTCCCCCACCCAGGGCGGCGTTTCGTGGCCCCATAGGGAGCTCCACCGAAGGCCCCAGTGGTTGCTCTCGCATGCGTTTCCCCAACCCTGGGCAACGTTTCGTGGCCCCGTAAGGAACTCCACCGAAGGCCCCAGTGGTTGCTCTCGCATGCGTTTCCCCCACCCTGGGCAGCGCTTCGTAGCCCCATAGGGAACTCCACCGAAGGCCCCAGTGGTTGCTCTCGCATGCGTTTCCCCCACCCTGGGCAGCGCTTCGTGGCCCCATAAGGAACTCCACCGAACGCCCCAGTGCTTGCTCTCGCATCCGTTTCCCCCACCCTGGGCAGCGCTTCGTAGCCCCATAGGGAGCTCCACCGAAGGCCCCAGTGGTTGCTCTCGCATGCATTTCCCCCACCCTGGGCAGCGCTTCGTGGCCCCATAGGGGGCTCCACCGAAGTCCCCAGTGGCTCCTCTCGCATGCGGTTCCCCCACCCAGGGCGGCGCTTCGTGGCCCCATGGGGAGCTCCACCGAAGGCCCCGGTGGTTGCTCTCGCATGCGTTTCCCCCACCCTGGGCAACGTTTCGTGGCCCCGTAGGGAGCTCCACCGAAGGCCCCAGTGTTTGCTCTCGCATGCGTTTCCCCCACCTGGGCAGCGCTTCGTGGCCCCATAGGGAGCTCCACCGAAGGCCCCCCTGGTTTGCTCTCGCATGCGTTTCCCCCACCCTGGGCAGCGCTTCGTGGCCCCATAGGGAGCTCCACCGAAGGCCCCAGTGGTTGCTCTCGCATGCGTTTCCCCCGCCCTGGGCAGCGTTTCGTAGCCCCATAGGGAGCTCCACCGAAGGCCCCAGTGGTTGCTCTCGCATGCGTTTCCCCACCCTGGGCAGCGTTCGTGGCCCCATAGGGAGCTCCACCGAAGGCCCCAGTGGTTGCTCTCGCATGCGTTTCCCCCACCCCAGGGCCCCGTAGCGCTTCGTAGGCCCCATAGGAGCTCCACCGAAGGCCCCAGTGGTTGCTCTCGCATGCGTTTCCCCCACCCTGGGCAGCGCTTCGTGGCCCCATGGGGAGCTCCACCGAAGGCCCCAGTGGTTGCTCTCGCATGCGTTCCCCCCTCCCCCCACCCTGGGCAGCGTTTCGTGGCCCCATACGGGAGCTCCACCGAAGGCCCCAGTGGTTGCTCTCGCATGCGTTTCCCCCACCCTGGGCAGCGTTTCGTGGCCCCGTAAGGGAGCTCCACCGAAGGCCCCAGTGGTTGCTCTCGCATGCGTTTCCCTCACCCTGGGCAGCGCTTCGTAGCCCCATAGGGAGCTCCACCGAAGGCCCCAGTGGTTGCTCTCGCATGCGTTTCCCCCACCCTGGGCAGCGCTTCGTGGCCCCATAGGGAGCTCCACCGAAGGCCCCAGTGGTTGCTCTCGCATGCGTTTCCCCCACCCTGGGCAGCGC
>CAUYUJ010020992.1:17500-74817 GCA_963575745.1 Prorocentrum cordatum | reverse complement strand
ACTACTACTACTACTACTACTACTACTACTACTACTACTACTACTACTACTACTACTACGAGTACTATTACTACTACTACTACTACTACTACTACTACTACTACTACTACTACTACTACTACTACTACTACTACTACTACTACTAGTCTTCCTCTCCTCCTGCCCTCCTCACCACCCAGCCACTCCGCCCCTCCTCACACAGAGCCCCCGAATGAGCGTCTGGGAGAGAAAGACGAGGAGGATCGACAGCGTTGGTGTCGCCACCATCGTCACCGCCGTCGTCGCCGCAGCAATCGTCGCCGTCGCCGACGTCCTGGTCGCAGTCGCCGTCGCCGCCGCCTTCCACCGCCGCCGCCTTGTCGTCGCCGTCGCCGTCGCCCTCGCCGACGTTTCGGTCGCAGTCGCCGTCGCCGCCGCCTTCCACCGTCGCCGCCCTGTCGTCGCCGTCGCCCTCGCCACCGTTATCGCCGCCGCCGCCTCGCCGACGCCGCCGCGGCCGCCGCCATGGCCGTCGGGGCCGCGGCCGTCGCCCTCGGCGTTCCTGGGCTGGCCGCTTCGCGGCCCGCGCGGGGGCGGCGCCGCCGTTGCTGCGGCGGCCCGGGCGCCAGGAGAGCTGCGGGGCGCTGGAGCTGGAGCTCATGCCTCCGGAGGCCCGGACGCCGCCGCCGAAAGGCGGAGGAGGGGGAAGAGGCGGAGGCGGGGGGCGGGGGCGGAGGCTGGGGGGAAAGCCATGTTGACGTGTTTCGAGGACGAGGCGGGGGCGGAGGGGGGGGGAACAAGCAGCCCAAACGTCCTCGCGCCGCGAAAAAGAATCACGCCCTCTTCAACACAAGAACCCAACAACGGAAGGTTGGGAAAAAGCGTGGCGGGAAGCTTCTCTCTATTCTCCACCCTCTGGGGGCCCAGTGCCGGGCCACGGGACCGTCAGAGAACGGCTCGGGATGAAAAATCGGTCACGTCACAGGGAAGGGGTCTAGTCCTCGGGCGTCCACGTCATGAGAAATCACGGCACCACGGGCATGGCAGGGCAGGGATGATGATGATGATGATGATGATGATGATGATGATGCTGATGCTGATGCTGATGCTGATGATGATGATGATGATGATGATGATGATGATGATGATGATGATGATGAGCATGATGAGCATGATGAGCATGATGAGCATGAGGATGCGGATGAGGATGAGGATGAGGATGAGGATGAGGATGAGGATGAGGATGAGGATGATGAGGATGAGATGATGATGATGATGATGATGATGATGATGATGATGATGATGATGATGATGATGATGATGATGATGATGATGATGATGATGATGATGATGATGGGCCTGGCAGGGAAAAGAGTGGGCGGGAAAAGCCCGAAGACGGCGCGAGGCTGGCCCTTTTTGGCAGGTTTGGCGGCCCGGGCCCAGGCTTTCGGCGCGCTCGGGCCTGCCTCACACGCCCGGGCCCCGGTGGCCACTCGTCCCAAAGCGGGGAGGGAGGTGAAGGGAAAGGAGTGAAGATGCGAGGAGGACAGCGGCGACGGCGACGACGGCGACGACCAGATTCCTCCTCCTCCTCCTACATCACCACCACCGTCATGGCAAGATCGATTCTCATGATCATCATCATCATCATCATCATCATCATCATCATCATCATCATCATCATCATCATCATCATCATCATCATCATCACCACCGCAACAATCATTATCAGCAGCAACAATATCACGATCATCGCAAGCCTCATCATCATCATGATCACCATCAGCACCATCATAATCAATCACCAGCATCATCATCATCGCCATCATCATCACCATCCTCAGCATCGCAATCAACATCATCATCACAACCACCATCATCAGCATCATCACCATCATCCCTATCAGCAGCAGCATCAAAATCATAATCAGAATCCAGTCAGCCTTTTAGGAGTAGGTGGTTTAACGAATGTGGTTTTCTCTCTGTCAAATTCCCTCCTTCCCTTGCTCGGGGGAGGGACGTACCCATCCCCTCTACCCCCGTTCCTGGGCCTGGAAGTGGCGCCCAACGAAGGGTTACAGCGTCCAAGATGGCCCTAGATGACCAAAAGAAAGCCTCTGAGAGTGCAAGATGGCTTCCAAGATGGCTCAAAATACCTCGAGCTGGTTCAAGATAGCCTCCCACTCACATCTAAGAGACCGCAGGACCACCCCAAGACGGTTTCAGGTGCCATCCGAGCCCTCTAAGCACCCCCCCAAGAGGCCAGAATGGCTCCAAAACCAAAGGGAAATCAATGGTGAACGCCTTCTCGCGTTTTCGCTTTCGATGGGCTCTTGGAGCCTGAAGATGGCCCCAAGACGGCCCCCAAAAAAAACAAAAGGGATTCCAGAAAGCCCCAAGACAGTCCCAAGAGCGCCCAAGAGCGCCCCATGAGCGCTCCAAAAGGATCTCAAGACGCCATGTTTGAGCCTCCACGGGGGGGGGGGGCGTGAAGTTCCTACCCGCCGCCCCCCCTCTTACAAATCACGGGGGGCCAAAATGGCCTCAAGAGGACTCCGAAACCCCCCAACCGAGCCCCAAGAGGGCCCCAAGAAGGGCACAAGAGAGCCCCGAGAGGGCAAGAGGGCCTCAAGAAAGCCCCCAAGAGAGCCCCAAGAGGACCCCAAGCGAGCCTCAAGATGGTCCCACGAGACCTCCGAGACAACGCTTCCACGGCGGTTGTTACAGCGCACGCTTCTACACTTCCCTGATCAAGGCAAAACGCCTAGCGATCTTCTTCTGGATGGGCTGGTGGGGATACTTTCTGGTACGCGGGCGCGCGAGACGGGTCGAACGCCGGGCTACCAGGGGCAGGCTATGCCACCGGCTGCGGAAAACATGCAAAGAGCAGCGCCGGGTGCAAGGCGGAAATCAGGCGGCCAAAACGGCGCGAGGGCGACGTAGGGCGCCAGGAACGCGGGGACGGTGCCGAGGAAGACGAGGCAGGTGAAGACGAAGGCGGCGAGAGATGAACCGAGCGCCACGCTTACCCGGGAAGGCGGAGACGCAGGCGGCGAACCAATGCCCCGCAAACTTGCCGAACAGGTGGGACTTGCACAAGAAGAGCAAAGAGACCAACTCCGCGTAGTGGGCCAGTGGGGATATCAATCAAAGACAATATCGTCGTCGGCATCGACATCATTGGCATCGCCAGCATAATCGGCATCGTCGGCAGCAGCATGATCATGTTAGCGCTTGTCACAACCATCGCCATCGTCACCGTGAAGATCACAACCATCGCCACCAGCATCAGCATCATCGACAGCGGCACTAGCAGCATCATCATCATCATCATCATCATCATCATCATCATCATCATCGTCATCATCATCAGCAGCAGCAGCAGCAGTATCGGCGTCGTCGTCATCATCATGATCATCATCATCATCATCATCATCATCATCATCACCATCATCATGATCATCATCATCATCATCATCATCATCATCATCAACACCATCAATATCAGCATCATCATCATCATCAGCATCACCATCATCATCACCATCAGCATCATCACCATCAGCATCAGCATCAGCATCAGCATCAGCATCAGCATCAGCATCAGCATCAGCATTATCATCATCACCATCATCATCATCGACATCACAATCATCATCATGCTCATTACCATCATCATCATCATCGTCATCATCATTATCAAAATCAGCAGCATAATTAACAGCATCAGCATCGTCATTAGCACCCTCATCATCATCATCATCATCAGCAGCATCATCATCAGCATCATCCCCACCACCATCGCAATCATCATGGTCAGCAGCATGATCGCCATGACCATCATCATCAGCAGCAGCAGCAACAGCATCATCATCAGCAGCATCATCATCAGCATCACCATCATCATCGTCATCATCAGCATCATCACGCATCATCATCACGCATCATCATCATGATCAGCACCATAATCAGCATATTAAGCACCATTATCATCAGCGGCAGCAGCCACATCTTATTAATCATCATCATCATCATCATCATCATCATCATCATCATCATCATCATCGCCATCGCCATCATCATCATCATCATCAGCAGCATCATCATCATCATCACTAGCCTCATCATCATCATCAGCATCATCATCATCATCACTAGCCTCATCATCATCATCAGCATCATCATCATCATCATCATTATCAGCATCATCATCAGCATTAACATCATCAGCAGCATCATCATTATCAGCACCGTCCTCAGCATCATCATAATCATCGTTATCATTATCGCCGTCGTTGGCATCGTCATTATCACAATCATCAGCATCATCAGCTCCATCATCATCACAATCATCATCGTCGTCGTCATCATCAATCTCACCACCACCGTCTCCATTATCAGCATCATCATCACCGTGATCATAATCAGCAGCAGCAACATCATCAGCAGCATCATCAACATCATTCACATCAATATTAGCATCATCAGCATCATCATCATAATCATGATCCTGGTCAGCATCATCATGAGCATGATCATCATCATGATCATCATCAGCAGCAGCATCATCATCACCATCATCGCCATCATCACCATCATCATGCATCATAATCGCCATGACCATCATCAGTATCATCATCAGCATCATCATGGTCAGCATCATCATGAGCATCATCATCATCATCATCAGCATCATCATCATCACCGTCATCATCGTCATCATCATCATCATCACCATCATTATGCAGTTTAATCGCCATGACCATCATCATCAGCAGCAGCATCATCATCATCAGCAGCACAATCGTCATCAGAATTATCGTTATCAGTATCGCCGTCGTCGTCGTCGTCATCATCATCATCACCATCATCATCGCCTCCATCATCATCACCAGTATCATCGTCATCATCACCAATATCACCACCATCAGCATCATCATCATCAACATCCTCAATATCATCCTCATCCTCATCGTCGTCATCATCATCACCGTCATCAGCATCATCATCATAATAATCATAATCAGCATCATCATCACCACCATCTTCATCATCATCATCATCATCATCATCATCATCATCATCATCATCATCATCATCTTCATCTCCATCTACATCTTCCTTGCGTCCTCTGTCATCTACATCCCCCCCGCGCACGGGGAGGATGGGGAACGGCGGGGAAGCAGGAGGACGAAGGAGGTGGGGAAGGGGTGGAGGAGGGGGGCCGACGCCTCAGAAGTAATGTGACCCGAAAGGCGCCAATATGCATTCAGGAACGCACGACGCTCATCGTTCATCCGTCTCCAATCCCTCATCCTCCTCGTCATCATTCAGCCCCTCGCCATCCCACCTCGCCGCCACCCCTCCTCACCCGTCCTGCTCCCTCCCTCCTCCCCTTCGTCGCTGCCGCCGCCTCCGCCCTACCCGCCGCCGCCACTGCCCCCTCCGTCGCCCCGCGGGCGCCCAGGCGGGTGTGGCGGGCGCCAACGACGACGACGACGACGACGACGACGACGACGACGACGAGACGGAGGAGAATGGCGACGGCGACGGCGACGACGACAGCGGTGGCGGCGGGCCACCGTCGCTCTCGTCGCCGCCGTCGCGAACGCCGCCGCAACGGCCGCCGACGTCGTTGCCGTCGTGCCGCGTTGACGCTGTCGCCGCCGCTGCCACCGTCGTCGCGCGGGCGCCGCCCGCCCCCCACCCCCCGGTTCGCCGTAGCCGTAGCTGATGGTGGCGGCCATGTCCGCGCCAAGGCCGCGACGCCGCCCGAGGCTGCCGCCCGCATCGGCGCCTGGCGCCACGGGGAGCTGCAGAGGCTCCTTCCTGAGAGGGGCGGCAGGCGGCGGACGGGAAACGCCGGGCCAGCGCGTGCGCGGGCCCAGCGTGCGAAAACGGACCGCGTGTGCGAGCGTGCCGTGCCGCTGGACGTAGACAAGCGCGCTCCGTTACTTTTGAAAGTCAAAGTAACTACTCGCAAATGGCATGGATTCGCCGCGGGGAATCTACGATCCATTACATCAAGGCAAACGCGCGTTCTTCGAACGCTTGCAAATATGCATTTTGCGAATAATGGAACGCGCTCGATGCGCGCGGGCTACGCACGGGCCCTGCTGCAGAGGACAAGTGCACGCCACCGCTACCAGGGCTGGCCGGGGCAATCCTGGGCGGCGGCCAGGACGGTTGGTGCGCCAGCCCAGGGCTCAGCGTGGCCCCTGGACAAGCACGGAAGCAGAAAGACTGCCTTCCGATGGGAGGCGCAAACACAAAAAGAGAGAGAGAGAGAGAGAGAGAGAGAGAGAAAGAGACACAGACAGACAGACAGACAGACAGACAGACAGACAAACAGACAGACAGACAGACAGACAGACAGACAAACAGACAGAGAACAAAAAACGAGTCGGACGGAGAGACGCACACACGCTCAGCAGACTGACAGACAGACAGACTCAAAAAACAAACAGACCGACAGCCAGGCAGGCAGAAAGACAGATAGACACGACTGACTGACAGACAGACAGACAGACAGACAGGCCCGCAGACAATTTTTGATATGCGAGGCGAACGCGAACCTCTTCCGCTAAAAGCTAGGCGGGCTATGCGCAGCTTTAATTAGGGGGGACAGGGCAATGGAAGGCGGGGCCTCAGGCGGCCGGAGCGGGCGAAGCCCAGGGGTACAGGCGGTGCCGAAGTGGACGCGCAGGAGCAAGCGCGCCGCGGACAGGTACCGGGGGCGAAGTCCCGGAGGGTGAAGGTGAAGGTGTTGCCGTCGACGGCGCATCGCGAACACCAGCCTCCAGTGCTGCAGAGGGGGACGTGCCACTTGACCAGGTCGACGCCCAGGAGGAAGAGGAGCACCACAAAGGCGATGTGCAACGTTGTGCCCCCAGGTGATGCGAAAGAGGCCCGGGGTGGCAGTCCAATCCACGACCAGGTAGCAGCTTGCTTGAGGAGCGGCCACAGACGAGGGGGCCGTTAATGACCGACAGGATGTCGGTGGACTGCGGGGGGGAAACCTGCCCTGCACTGCCAGCGCGTGAAGACGGGCACCAGCCACACACGATGCGCTGACATCCGCATGCCGAAGGCCGGGCCTGAGCCGCGCAGCGCCATGGCGAGCGGGGCCGCCGAAGCGGCAAGATGCAGCGCCCGGCACCGGGCCGAAGCCGCGCAGTGCCGGGCGCTGCCGCCATGGGAGGGGGGAAGCGAGCGGGGGGGGAAGAAGCGAACAGGGAGGAGAAAGGCCGGCGCGCAACACAGGCTTGCAGACAAACAACCGCGCATCTAGCGCAGGCTCGGCCGTATCTACGTTGAACTGAACCTGAACGGATCCTGCGATTCTTAACAAATTAGCAAAGCTGTTCATGTTAATAAGTGGTCATGTGTGTAATGACATATGGTTCAAGGAAGGTCGCCAGAGGGAAAGACACCGACGCGGACGAGATTCGTCCCAGCGCCGCGGCTACCCAGCGCCGCGCACGCTGAGCCCCCGTGCAGCCTGGGCAGGGTGATGAACGAGGGTCCTAAATCCGTTCGGCCTGCGCGGGTGGCACGCGACAACTGAGTCGACGGCGCCCCAGCCACAGCGCGGCGCCCCGACCTGGGGACACCACGAGAGAGGGAGAGAGAGGCAGAGACACTGAGGGAGAGAAAGAAAGAGAGAGAGAGAGAGAGAGAGAGCGCGCGCGCAACAGATACGGACAGAGACCAATACAGAGAGGCACAGAGAGAAAGAGAAAGAGAAAGAGAAAGAGAAAGAGAGAAAGAGAAAGAGAGAGAGAGAGAAAGAGAAAGAGTGAAAGAGAGAGAGAGAGAAAGAGAAAAAGAGAAAGAGAGAGAGAGAGAGCGTGGCAGAGAAAGGGACGAGACGCGCCCCCGCGGCGGAAAGCAGGGAGACCAGAACACCCCACGAAACCGAAAAACATGTTTTGAGCACACTGTGGGACGATGTATGGCCCGACGAGACACAACGAGTCTGTCGCCGAAAACTTTGGGGGAGAAGCAATAACAAAAAACGCGCCAACGCTGGTCGGATCGCAAGAGTGAACGCCAATGCACGGGCACCCCTGGGGAGACCCCAGCGAGCGGACACTGGCCGGCGGCCCAAAACCCATAGGCTGGCAGGTCCGCAATATTGTCGCAGCGCACCAGCCCGCCACGTGGCCCGCCAGCAACGTGGAAGAGCGCGCGCGCGAATTCAAGCCGAATTGACCACGCAAGAAGGCCAACATGTTGAGACAAACGAAACGGACAGCTGAAGCCAAAATGGCGACGGAACCGAAGGAGGAGGAGGAGGAGGAGGAGGAGACAGGAGGAGAAGGACAGGAGAGGACAGGAGGAGGAGGACAGGCGAGGACAGGAGGAGGAGGAGGAAGGTGTTGCTCCTTCCTGCGAGCCCGCCCGCGAAGGCAGCACCAAGTGGCCAACAATCAGGCCCGCGCGTCGCTTCCAGGCGCGCGCGCCCGCCCCACCTGCGGGCAAGAGCGGGCCCCTACTGAGCGGGCGGCATGGGGATGGCAAGCCACCACTTTGGACGCCTGAAATGGGTACGGAAAGAATGGGTACTCTGCCCAACAACAAATGTTGTCCCAAGCCAACAGCGGCCGCTGTTGGGCAGGCGGCCTTCTGTCTCGAATGGACACAGGCCGCGGCGGCGTGGACAGCGAATCCTGTTCAAAATGAACAGGACTTGTTGTTGGGCATTGTACCCATTCTTTCAGTACCCATTTCGGGCGTCCAGAACCAGACCCTGCCCCGTTCCGCCAGGCCGGAAACAGCCGCAACCCAGACACGGGCAGCCCGAACACGGGCACCTGCCAGAACGGGCAGGGGGCCGGACCACCGGCCAACCCACGCCACCCGCCCCAGGGGCCCACCACGGCACGACGACGAGAGACAGCGACGACGACGGCGAAGGGGGGGAGGAGACGAGCCCCTTGACTCCAAACGGGGTACACCTGGCTGGGAGGCCAGGCCCCTGCGGGAGACTGCGTGGCCAGGGACCCCTGGGAATGGGGCCCCGCTTCGGGGGCCGTCCCAACGCGGGGGCTTTTACCCCGAAGGCCCGACGGCCCCCGCCTCCGTCAGGGGGCGCTTTGGCCCGACACCCCACTTATGGGGGCGCCCCTTCGGGGGCGAGGAGGAGGGGGAAGAGGAGGGGGGGAGGAGGACCTGAAGAAACCACAGCCATAGATGTTCCTGAAAAGCTCGAACGATTGAGGCATTCGCTCAAACACTGTCTGCAGACGGCCGAAGTGACCACCGAAATAACCTCAAAATCGCGCAAGAACCCTTCAGGATCGTCCCACTACGGCCCAAGAGGGCAACGATACGGTCCCAAGAAGGGTCCAAGACGGCCCAAGACGCCTCCAAGACCCTAGTGGGGACGAACTGCTCCTCCTTCTCCCTTTCTCTCCCCCATTTCCTCCTCGTCCTCCTCCTCCTCCTCCACCCCCTTCTCTTCCTCCTCCTCCTACTTTTCCTCCTCCTCCTCCTTCTCCCCCTCCATTCCTTTTCCGTACAAAAAATTATCCTTGTCGCACCCCGAGGCCAGCTTTTAGGGCGGCCGGGTGTTTCGCCTGAGACTTCCTCACCATGTCTGGCCCTGAAGCTTAAAAATGACAACTGTTTCACACATGGAGGGCGGGTGGTTTTCAAAATGTGGCTCTCGCCTTAGCGCCGCGCACATTCGTTCTGAAAAACAAGACTTTCACAGATTGAGGGCGACACATTTTCAAAATGTGGCTCTCGCCTTAGCGCCGAGTATATTCGCTTTTGGAAAATGCAAGAGCTTCACGGATTGAGGGCGTTTCCTTTTCAAAATGTGGATTTCGCCGTCGCGCCGCGCACATTCGCTTTTAATACTTACAAGAGTGTCACGGCTTCCCGTGGTCAGCGTACTCGAAATCTTGGTTTGGAAGGGTTCAGGACTATGAGGGTGCAACAGGTACAGAGATTCGCGGCGTTGGAATGGCGTTCTGGCACAATTCAGGATCGTCAAGACGCAACAATCAGGTTGATCCGTGGCGTTAAAATCCCGAGAACAATGTTTTGGCATGCTTCAGGTTCTCCAAACGGTTGCTTTCCAACAAGGCAGTTCCCTCAGTGGAAATGGGCCGCTGTATGGGGCCTACGAAGAGGGAGCTTGGAGGGAGGGTTTATTCCAACATCGTTGATGACTCTTGGATTTACACTGGTCCTCCTCCTCCTCCTCCTCCTCCTCCTCCTCCTCCTCCTCCTCCTCCTCCTCCTCCTCCTCCTCCCCCCTCCCCCCTCCCCTCGTCCGCCTCCGTCGCCTCCACTACGCCTTCCTCTTCCTCCTCATCCTCCTCATGCCCCTCCTCAATCTCCCCACCGCTTACTGTTGTATATCCTCGTCCAGCCCCCCCCCCCATACCCCCCTACCGTCTCAAGGCCAGGGGAAATTGTCGGAGCAGGCGCGATGTCAACCCGAAACCCAGACAACTCGGAATCTTGGCGGGGCGCCAACGTTCGAGCGCGAGCGCTGCCCACAAAGACGGCCAAGATTCCCAGTTGCCTGGACTTCGGATTGCCATCGCGCCTACTCTGGTACATTCCTCCGTATCCTCATCATCTTCCTCCTAATCCTCCCCCTCCTCATCCTTCCTCCTCCTCCTCCTTGGCACGCCATCGGGTAGGAACTGAAAAGTCGAAGCTCCGTGCACTCGTGTGCATATCCGTGCATTGTCATCAAGAGGCGAAGGACATAGTTGCTGGCCGCTCCCCGTCTCTGTTTGTGGTAGGCAATACCATTGCTGACCATCTAGCAAGCGTGGGAGCAAAGGTGTATAGAGTTCCAGAATGGTCTAGGTCCCGCTCAGATCGAGCAGCAGGCGTACTTGGCTCGTATGAGAATCCTCTTGAATACCCGTTAGACTCTTGAGGCTGAGCAGGCCCTTTCCCTTGAGGAGCCCCAGAGAGCCCGCGTTCGACACCCTGGACCCAGGCCTCCTGTTCCCAAGGTGTGTGCTGCGTGTTCCACCCAGCATGTGCTCTCAAAAAAGGTAATGCATGTCTGCCGCGAAGAGGCTCCACCCCTCCGGTTGCTCGTCGAACCTGGCTGGATTTGCCTTGTTGTCCGTTGCGGTTTATCGATGGCGTGATGTATGATCTCCCCATGGGCGTCGGGTGCACATGTGTGGGGGGGGGGCGCATGATAGTCATCGACTTAAGTCTCACACTGGACTGGGATTTGGTTATATGGCAGGCGTGGCAGCTTCGCAACTCAGCTGGTTGCGAAGCTCGGGGGTGAATGCCTCGGACCTGCCACTGGTAATCGTTCATGTTATCTTGAGAAAATCTCTAGAGGCAAGTGGTATAAGGCCTACACTACTTGTGAGAAGGCAAAGCGTGTCGCTGCCAAGTCGAGTTTTTGAAAGTCCACTCAATCATGAATCGGCACAGTCGCAATATCCGTAGCTCCGTAACTCCTCCTCCTCCTCCTCCTCCTCCTCCTCCTCCACCTCCTCCCCCTCCTCCTCCTTCACATGCTCCTCCTCCTCCTCGTCCTCGTCCTCGTCCTCGTCCTCAGCCTCCTTGTCCTCCTCCTCCTCCTCAGTCTCCTCCTCTTCTTCCTCCTCCTCCTCCTCCCACATTCCTCCTCCTCTTTCTCCTCCTCCTCCACCTGATCCTCCTCCTCCGTCTTCTCCTCCTCCTCCTCGTCCTCCTCCTCCTCATCCTCGTCATCGGCCTCCTCGGCCTCCTCGTCCCCCTCCTCCTCCTCGCCCTCCTAATCATGTTCCTCCTCCTCTTGTTCTTCTTAATAATAGCATGGTGCGTCGTATCAGGCGTATTATTCTTATGTATATTCGTTATTCGTTGCTTAGTATCGTCCGTGTTCTTCTTATTATTATGAGAACTGTTCTTATGGGTAGGATGAGTAGTATTCGTTGGTCTTCGCGTTGGCATCAGTATTTGTATTAGTGGTATTGTTTGATATGTCGTATGATTATTCGTCTTAGTAGTACGAGTGTGGTTAGTATTCTTATTAGTGGTGTTATGAATGTTAGTATTAGTAGTGGTAGTAGTAGTAGTAGTATTAGTCTTCTTCTCATTTATAGTAGTATCAGCCGTAGTCTCAATAGTATTCGCCGTAGCATGATTCCTAGTAGTCGTACTATCAGTATTAGTATGTGTTTGTGTTCGTCGTAATCTTATTACTAGCATTCCAAGTTTTCGTGTGTGTCGAATTAATATGCCTCGTCTTCGTCTTCGTAATAGTCCTCTGCGTATTATGATGTGTATTGTTAGTATGCTTCATATTATTATTAGTAGTATGGATACGCTTATTATGCTTCCTCTGAATATTGTTCATCCTCCTCATCATCATCATCATCCTCCTTCTTCTGCTCCTTCACATCCTCCTCCTCCTCCTCCTCCTCCTCCTCCTCCTCCTCCTCCTCCCCTCCTCCCCCTCCTCCTCCTCCTCCTCACCTCCTCCTCCTCTTCCTCTCTCGTCCTCCTCGTCTCCTCGTCCTCCCCGTCCTCCCCGTCCTCCCCGTCCTCCTCCTCCTCCTCCTCCCCTCCTCTTCCTCCTCCCTCCCCTCCTCCTCCTTCATCCTCCTTCATCCTCCTTCATCCTCCTTCATCCTCTCTCCTCCTCCTCCTCCCTCCTCCTCCTCCTCCTCCTCCTCCTCCTCCTCCTCCTCCTCCTCCTCCTCCTCCCTCACCCTTCCCCCCGTCGTGCGGGTCGGAGCTATAACGCACGTGCGCATCTTAATGTGCACCGCAGAATGGTCGATTGAATCAGTCCACTTGGTTCTCGGACGGCCAGTTCTTCGGGAGCCTCCTGGACGCAGATGGGAGGAGCCAGGATGATGCGGGAAAACTCGGGGGGACTCGTAGATTTCAGCGGCGCTTCTCTTCCCATAAGGATTCCTCTCCAAATCCTATATGAAATCATTGTCGTCTGTGGAATCCACAGGCGTTGCACTGTACCATCAGGAATCATTCTAAAATCTGATGTACAACACTGGTGCTCTGTTTCACACGGTTGTTTTGGTGCACACAGGCACCGTGGTGTACACAGGCGCAGTGGTGCACGCAGGCACTGTGGTGTACATTGGTGCCGTGTTGCACACGGCTGATGTGGTGTACGCAGGCGATGTGGTGTACACAAGCGCTGTGGTGCACGCAGGCACTGTGGCACACACTGGCGCTTTGTTGCACGCGGCCGCTGTGGTGTACATAGGCGGTGTGGTGTACAGAAGCGATGTGGTGCACGCAGGCACTGTGGTGTACACAGGCGCTGTGGTGCAGATCGCCACCTACATGCTTCTGCTACCCGTCCTCGGTCATTCCTAAGCATTCCCAGACGCCGCCGGCGCGAAACGTGACGTCATCGGCCCCCTCCCCCCCCGAAAAGACGGCCGTCATCGGCCTGGAAAAAAAACAGGCTCATGATAGCCCAAGACCAGCGGCCCCACAGGGAAGTCCCGAGGAAACGAAGCCCGGACAAGGATAAAATCTGAAAAAAATGCATACTCTCTGAGATCCGCCGGGTCTGGAAGATGTATCGGGCGCCGCGGCCTTCTCAGATCGTTCCGGAACGCTCTGAGAGCGTTCTGGAACGCTCTTGAACTGATGTATCCTTGTCCCAGCCGCGCCCGACCCGACCCTGTGCATGGTTAGTTTTCGCCATGGATCCACTTCTCATGGCCCTGGGGCCCCACAGTGGACCCCAGAGACCGAGGAAAATCTGGCGGATTAAAAAATGTTTCGAGCGATCCCCACCAAAGAAAGCGAGGCGGGATGCCAAAGCAGTGGGCCTGTCGGCCGCGGTATGCATTTGACATCCGTCCAAAGCACGAAGTGGTGCATCCAGGGACCACAGACACACTTTGGCTCTAGCGCCCGAGGCGTGCAGAGTGTGCAAGGCGGGTCGGGAGCAACCGACCTCGACTTTCAATCTAGCAACCCCAACCTGTCGGGTGCTGGGATCGGCGTGGGGGGTGCTAAGGGGACAGGGGGGCCATCAGTGAATGCCAAGGTTGGTAACATCTGGCCGAACCTGGCTTATAAGTGGGCTACGAATGCCGGGAGTGGCTTAGTGGGGTTAGGTGGCTCCGCTAAGTGGGCGGAGCCCACTTAGTCCCGATTGTTAAACCCCTAGACCATTTGGGGCGTTTGAGCCCGAGTGCGAGTTTGAGCCCGAGCCAGAGCCAGAGTCCGAGCAGAGCGATGTAGAAGGGTGTTGTTCCCAGAAGCGTCGATGGACTTGCTCGCGCATGTGCGTCGTGTCGGGCTGCATCGACACGGAGTCGGAATCGAATCGGATCGGCTGCGCCAGGATGCGCAACGGCGCCACGCAGCCAACGGGCCGTATCGGATCGTCTGAAGATCGCAGTCGAATCGAATCGGGCGTATCGAAATCAGCATCGAATCGGATCGCCTGGATCGAAATGGACTCTGCCTGAGCGACGAAAACATACGGGCCTTCCGCACGATGACACAACGACCTTACAGCGTGGTTTACGCGGGCCGCCAGCGTGGCACATCGCGTGGAGAAGAGGGCCTTACGCGGGATGCGGGATGCGGGATGCTCAAGCGCGAATGTCCGCGCAGTCGTACCCGTTTTCTTCCATCGTTCACATGCTGCTCGAGGCACAAGAGAAGAAAGCGAGGCGCGGGAGAGCGGGCAGACAGGAAATGCAAGCAGGTGGGGGGGGGAGTGGAGGGAGGGGAAGAGGGAGACGAGAGGTGGGGAAGAGGGGAGGAGAAGTAGGGGGAGGAAGAAAAAAGAAGATTCGGAGGAGGAAGGAGAACGCGAAACGCAATAAAAGGATGACGAGCATTAAGAATCAGGAAAACAAGAGGAAGGCGAAGGAAAACAAGAACACCTGCAACAAGAACCAGAGCGACAAAAAACGACCGAGAGGAAGAGGCGGAAGAAGAGGGCTTGGGGAGAGATTCAAGAATGGCCCGAAGAAGGAGAAGAAGAAGGCGGAGAAGAACAAGAAGGAGGAGAAGAAGGAGGAGGAGGAGGAGAAGAAGGAGGAGAAGAAGAAGAAGAAAGAGCGCCGAGAGGGGCCGCGGCGGAACGGGTCCTCAGCCTGTGGCCCCGCCTCCCTGGGCCCGGGGCCGCGCCCACCTGGAGCGGCATGACCGGGCGCCGAAGGGGCAGCGGGTGCAAGGCCGAGGGTTCCATCGGGCATGGCCCCCTGAAGGCGGATTTGGGGTGAAAAATGAAAAATGATCACAGGCACTGCTATGTTTGTGTTTATATACATGTACAAAAAGTAACGAAACAATAATCGACAGATCGTCCCCAGGCTATTTGTTTTGCTATGTGGGAACCATGCAGTAGCGAACCCTGGCTTTCTGACCCTCCCCGAAGGATCTCGAGGAGCCCCATGGCTCCGAGAGCCCCCGAGAGCCTTAGGTCGGGCGTGTCCACTACAGGCGGTTTGGGCGAAAAATCAAAAGCAGTCCAGAAATATCAAAAAATAGCCAAGAAATGCCAAAAATATCGTCCCCAGGCTATTGATGTTCTATGTGGGAACATGCCTCCTGTAGAGGGACCGGCCCGACTTCCGCCGAGGGGCGCCGCGGGCCGCCCGGGGGCGGGGTCTGGCGCCCGAGGGCGGCCGAGGGCGGGAGACAGGGCTCGGCGTAAACCTGGCGGCGCGCAGAAGTGGCTACTCCAGATTTCGTAATAAAAGGGAGGGGGTCTGGACCCTCCAAGACAAGCCATTTCAGACCTCCCCCGTGGGAGAACCCTCCAAAACATCGTCCCCAGACCCCCCAGGCCCTCCAAGATAGCCTGGAAGAGACCCCCCCCGAAATGAGACCCCCATCCCTTTATTACGAAATCTGGAGTACCCACCAGACCACACCAACCCGACCCGAAGACCCGAATTTCGGGTTGGGGGGGTATGGGCTCCATGTGTGTCTTTTCGATGTTCCCGGACCCCCCCCCCTCCACTGGAAATGGAGGGCAGATTGAGGCCTTCGGGTTGGGTTGGGGTGGTTTGGTGGGTGGTGAACAAGGGGGTGGGGGGAGGGGGAAGGCTTCTCGGAAGGCGGCTGCCTCCTAGAAGGCGCTGGCCTCCCTTCTAAGAAGCCAGGGGCGCACCGCTTCTTCAAGGCACACCAGCAGCTTCTCAGAAGCGCGGAACGGCTTCTCAGATAGAGAAACAGCTTCTCAGAAGCAAGCCATCTGCTTCTTAGAAACGTGCCAGGAACAGCTTCTGAGAAGCAACCAGAAGCTTCTTAGAAGGGGCACCCGCGCCTTCCAAGAACTGGGGTGCTTCAAAAAGCCTTCCCTCCTTCCCCCACCCCCTCTGCGCGTGGCCGATCAAGAATGTGTCTTCCTTGTCCCTTGCTCTGTCATCGTTCCGCTCCTGCTGCAGAACGCCATCAAGACGGAAGCCGTTCACGAAATCGCTGGAGCACTGTCCAGGTCGAGCCCTGGCGGGAGGTCCCCGGACCGCGCCGACGAGTCGGAACGACGATCGAAACGAAGCGGCTCGGCAGAGATCGGCAGCCAACGGACCATCGAACGAACCGCCACCATCGCGCCGGAGCGCGTCCCCCCTCGGGGGACGGGCGGGATGGGCCGCAGCCCTCAGAAACTGGAGCACTCTGCAGTGAGCTCACCGATAGCCGCAAAACTCCTGCCCGTGTGCGAGGCGGGGATTTATCCATATCCACCGCCCGGGAACCGACGTCCTGGTGCCCCTGCGGGCGGCAGATGTGAATATGTTTCGGCCCCCGGGGGCCCGAACATATCCATATCCACCGCCTGCGAGGTCCCCGAAAACTGATCCTCGAGACAGTGGTCATGTACAGTCGGGGCGTTGCCCTAAGGAACCCTAAATAAGGAACGAGGCCCCTTTTTCCCATAAGTTCAACCTCGATTTCCTATGGAAAACCTGAGGAAAACCCGAGGCAAACTTTGAAACAATCAAGGAACACCGAGCCCCTCCCCAGCGAAAAGGGCTCCCTCTTCAGCGCCCCGACTGTAGAAATTCCCGCCTCGGACGCGCCTCTCCACGGCTTGCTGCTTGCAGCAACGCTGCCGGAGATCGGCAGCCGGGTCGGGGGGGCTGCCTCCTCCGACTGGAGGGAGGTGGGGGGGCAGGGCGGCAGAGAGGGCAAGGGGCACTGGCACAGGAGGAGGAGGAGGAGGAGGAGGAGGAGGAGGAGAAGGAGGAGGGAGGAGGAGGAGGAGGAGGAGGAGGAGGAGGAGGAGGAGGGGGAGGAGGAGGAGGAGGAGAGGAGGAGGAGAGGAGGAGGAGGAGGGAGGAGGGGAGGGGGAGGAGGAGGAGGAGGAGGAGGAGGAGGAGGAGGAGGAGGAGGAGGAGGAGGAGGAGGAGGAGGAGGAGAGAGGAGGAGGAGGAGGAGGGGAGGAGGAGGAGGAGGAGGAGGAGGAGGAGGAGGAGGAGGAGGAGGAGGAGGAGGAAGGAGGAGGAGGAGGAGGAGGAGGAGGGGGGGGAGGAGAGGAGGAGGGAGGAGGAGGAGGAGGAGGAGGAGGGGAGGAGGAGGAGGAGGAGGAGGAGGAGGAGGAGATCGGCAGCCGGGTCGGCCGACAAGTCGGCGGGCCCCCGTGGTGGCGCCGTGGCGAGCGCACGGCGGGGGGGCTGCTCCACGGGCGGCCTCCGGGGGCCCCCTGCCGGGCCCCGGGGGCCGTCGGAGAGCGAGGCCGGGCTGGAGAGCCGGTCGGTCCCCGGGAGGATCCGGACCTCTCCTCCTCTCCTCCTCCCCCTCCTCATCCTCCCTCCCTCCTCCTCCTCCTCTCTCCTCCTCCTCCTCCTCCTCCTCCTCCTCCTCCTCCTCCTGCTCCTGCTCCTCCTCCTCCTCCCCCTCCTCCCTTCACAGCGTGAACTTTCCCCGGGGCCCACGCCACCAGACTCACGACGTCGGGCGGCCGAGCCCTCGACCTCCACCGCCCGACCCTTCCGCGCAGCAGGTGCTGCCGCGGCGCGGCCGCGGCGCCCGCAGGACCGCCACCGCGGCCTCGACGGCGGCCGCCACTGCGGCCTCGCAGGACGCGGCCGCTGCGCAGCATCTGCCGTCCAGGAGGTGCAGAAGGCGGAGGTCGAGGGACGGGGGGAGGACCCCGCGAAGGGGAGGAGGGGGGGGGGCGGGAGCGGCACAAGCGACGCGCGCCCCGGGGCCGAGAAAAGACTGATGCCTACGCGACCGCTCGGCCGCTGTGGAGCCTGGGGGTGGTGGGGCCCGCGGGGGGGAGGGGAGGCACAGTCGACGCGGGCCCCCGGATCGCCGAGGAGCCACAGCGCAGGTCGCACAGGCCACACAGATATCCTACGGGTCCCACAGGTCCAACAGACACCACAGGTCCCACAGGTTCCGCGGCTTCCACAGGTCCCGCAGGTCCTGCAGGTCTCGCAGGTCGTACAGGTCCCACGTGTGTCGCAGATCCAACAGATCCCACAGGCCACAAAGTCTTCCAGGCCCCACAAGTCCCACAGGTGCCACATGTCGCACAAATCCACAGTTCACACCTGCCTCACAGGTCCCACAGGTCTCGTAGGCCTCACGGGTCCCACAGGCCTGAGTTCCAACAGGTCCCACAGCTCCGACACGTCGCACAAGTCCCACAGTTCCCACCTGCCCTACAAGTCCCCCAGGTCCCACGGGTCCCACGGGTCCCACAGGTCCCACAGGTCCCACGCAGGCCCCACAAGTCCACCAGGTCCCACAGGGCCCACGTGTCACACACAGGCCCGAGAGGCCGCACAGGCTCCACATGCCCCGCAAGTCCCACAGGTCCCACAGGTCCCACAGGTCCCGCAGGACCTGCAGGTCGTACAGGCCGCATAGGTCCCACAGGTCCCCACAGGTCTAACAGGTCTTACAGGCCGCAGAGGCCCACAGGTCCCCTAGATCGCACAAGTCCCAAAAGTCCAACAAGTTCCATAGCCACAAGGTCTCAGGGGCCCCACCAGGCCCACAGGTCCAAGAGGTCGCACACGTCCGACAGGTCGCACAGGCACCACAGGTCCCACAGGTCCCACAGGTCCCACAGGCCCCACATGTCCCACGGATCCCACAGGTCGTTCAGGTCCCCGAGGTCCCACAGGTCTCGCAGGTCCCACAGGTCACACGGGTGCCGCAGGTCTTTGCTATTATCAGGGTGCTTTGCTGAGGTAGTGGTGCGATTGCTTTGTCGGTCGTCAGAGCGCCCGAGCGACCAAGGCGGCCCAAGAGGCCCCCAAGACCGCTCAAAACCCACACAAAGGGAACCCAAGAGGGCCCCAATGTGCCGCCATCAGAACAAGAAGTTGGCATGGGAACCACGCAAGGAGGAAGGGAGGGAGGGAGGGAGGAGAAGGAGGATGAAAACGAGGACACAGAGGACGAGAGTCGAGCCGCATTGCACGAAGCGGTCAGAATCCAGACCGCATCTCCCTGACGGTGCCCTGGGCCTCCCCTCCCTCCTCCGCCACGCCGCCTCGCCACCGCTCTCACTCCCTCTGCCTCCACCCCTTCTTTCACTCTCTCTTCTCCGCCCCCTCCATCGGGAGTGGGAGGAGGAGGAGGAGGAGGAGGAGCAGGAGCAGGGAGAGGAGGAGGAGGAGGAGGAGGAGGAGGAGGAGGAGGAGGAGAAGGAGAGGGAGAGAGAGAAGGAGGAAAAGGAGGAGGGGGAGGGGGAGCAGGAGGAGGAAGAGGATGAGGGAGGGGCCCAGGGGAGGGGGGACCCGCAGCACCACCTGGTGGAGCCCAGGAGGAGCCCAGGAGGAGTGCCACAAGTGGGGGGAGGCAGGAGCAGCCCAAAGCCCGGCGAAGAAAAGACCACCACGACGACGGACCGCCACGACGGCGGCCGAGGCCACCACGGCCAGAGGCCACGACGGCGACCGCGACAGCGACCGCGACCGCGGCACGGCGGGCGCACGACGCACGACCGAGCGGCGGCGGCCGCCGGCGCCGGCACGGGAGCGGCACGACCGGCCGCCGGCGCACCTCGGGCAGCATCGCCCCCTGGCCGCACAGCGCCCCGCGGGCGCGCGCGGCGAGCGGCGCAGTG
Source organism: Prorocentrum cordatum (assembly GCA_963575745.1). Taxonomy (NCBI): domain Eukaryota; class Dinophyceae; order Prorocentrales; family Prorocentraceae; genus Prorocentrum; species Prorocentrum cordatum. The sequence goes on along the minus strand of CAUYUJ010020992.1, from coordinate 54,824 downwards.
CCCAGGCGGCGGCCGCGGCCGCTGAGCCACAGCGCGGGGCCGCCGTCGTCCGCCGTCTGTCGTCGCCGGTCGTGGTCCGTCGTCCTCGCCGTCGCCGTGGGCCTCGTCGTCGTGGCTTGTGGTCGTCATCGTCGTCGTCCTCCTCTTCCTCCTCCACCACCTCCCCCTCCTCCTGCTCCTCCTCCTCCTCGTCATCCTCCTCCTCCTCGTCCTCCTCCTCATCATCCATTCCTTTCTCCCTGTCGCACCTCGAAGCCAGCCTGAAGGGAGGGCTGGGCGTTTCGCCTGAGACTTACTCACCACTTATGATCCTGAAGCTTGAAAGTTGCAACAGTTTCATAGATGGAGGGCGGGTGGTTTTCAAAATGTGGTTCTCGCCTTAATGTCGCGTACAGGTTTTAACGAACGTTTTCTTATGCGACGTTTCGATATGGGGCGGAAGGGGGGGGGATCTGGCTTTGGACCTCTGCTTAGTGCGAGAGATTCCATGCGGGAGACTCCACCTGCTTGAAACAGGCGCCAAAAACATCCAAAATCGACTCCATGGGAGGGAAGGGGGTGCGAGGGCCCGTGCCGATCGGCAAAACAATGAATAAGACAACTATCACTCAAGAGTTTACAACAGTTCGGAAGAGTCCCATGGTTAACATACCCGAAAACATGCTGCTGCACGAAGTCGGATTACCAGGGCGCAACAGTTACGTTGATCCGCAGTGTTGAAGTCCTAGGAATGGCGTTCTGGTGCAATTCAAGATCATCAAGACGCAACATTCAGGTTGACTTCAAACGGTTGTCTCCCAACGTTGCACTTTCCTCAATGGAAATGAACCCTTGCAGGGGCCTATGAAGAGGGATCTTGCAGGGAAGTGTATTACAAAATGTCGTTGGTGAGTACAAAATTGGGCTCACACTGGTCCTCCATTCCTCTCCTTATGAAAAACTCCTCCGTGTCGCATCCCGATGCCAGTCGGAAGGGGGGACCAGGCGCTTCCCATGAGAATCTGAAAAGTTGGCAGCAATTTCACAAATAGAGGGCGGGCCGCTTCCAAAATGTGGATCTCGCTTTACCGCCGCGCACACTCGTCTTAAACATTACGAAAAGTTGCACGACTTGAGGGCAGGTGCTTTTCAAAATCTTGCTGTCGCCATAGCGCCGCGCACACTCGTCTTAAACATTTGCTAGAGCTTCACGGATTGAGGGTGGCTACTGTTCAAAATTTGGCTCTCGCCTTAGCGCAGCGCGCATTCGACTCAAAACGTGTCTGACGGTTTTACGCTTGGAGGGCGGGTCCTTTACGAAATCTGGCTGTCGCCTTAGCGCCGCGCACACTTTCTTTAAACATTTGCCAGAGAGTCCCACCAGCCCTTTAGGGCGTAGGTGGTTTAGGGTGTTTCCTCCTCTTCCACCCCCCTTCCCCTTCGGGGAGGGGTTTACCTCTCCCCGTACCCCCTCTCCTGGACCTGGAGGGGGCATTCCGCAGGTCGCCGGAGCGTCCAAAACGGCCTCGGCGAGGAAGCCAAAATCATTGGTTTTACTAGGGTGTTGGCCCCATTTTGGCCTCTTGGGGGGGAAGCGCTAATTGAGACCCTCCCTTCTTTGATCGATCTCTTCCGAGATGGCCCCAAGAGCGCTCCCAAGGCTCCCAAGGGTGCCCCAAGAGGGCCCCAAGAGGTGGCCAGGAGGCCCCAGGAGGCCCCCAGGATGCCCTCAAGAGGCTCCCAAGAGACCCCCAAGAGGCCCCAAGAGGCCCTCCAGAACAACAGCAACAGAACGCCGTGCACGTCTCCAGTACTACTGTTCTTAACCGAGTGCAGCGCATTCTGCTTTTGGGCGTTATGTTCGACCCTCAAGGAGATACCGACGTCAGCTTGGAACACCGCTTGTCTCAAGGAGAAGCATGTTTTTGGAAGCACAGCCGGGTCTTATCTGGACGTGGGCCGGTATCCCATAAATTACGTGCTTGGTCGACGGCTCCAGTGGCATCCAGCTTGTTCTGTTGCGGGTCTTTGCACATATCCAAATACCACCTTGCCCGCTTGCGTTCTTGGGAAAATGGCATGCTCCGCAAGGTTCTCCGGCTACGGCTGCGACCTGATGAAGGGTATATGTCCTATAACTCCCGCACATCACGCATGATCCAAGATTGGTTTGTTCAGCACGGCCACGCCCCTATTCACCACAAGGTTTTGCGAGCCATCTTCGACGAAGCGTGGCGGGAGCGACAGTTTACTTCGCCCAGCGGGGTGACTTATCTGGCTTTGTCAAGGGCTTACCGCGACCGTCTCTTTTGGGAAGGAATCAAGGACTTCAAGACGCAGCGCCGGGCAGAGGGCATCGTGCATGCAGGATTCGGCCACAGGCGCGAGTGGGAGGATATCTTTTGCGATGCCTTCGGGACAGACTGGCGTTCGAGACGCGACAGGTGTGATTCGTACGAGTCTTGGAATAAACATTTTGACGAATTCAAAGCCTCACTTTGTACGCAATGGCAGCTTCCCAACCGTGGCCGAGGTGCACAGGACGTTCACGTAGACATCCCGGTCGGCCCCAACAAGCGGAACAAGACTCCCCATCGTACTTTTGATGGGTGTCCGGATCAGCACGGGAACGAACAGCCCGACATTGAGTTCCACCGTTTTTGCAATTGTTTCGTATTCGTAGTAGACTGCAACCCTCTAGCAGAAGTGACGTGCGGGCACGTGCCGCTGAATGCACCTGGGCTCACACCGGTGTTTGAAAGGATCACCGGGCAGATCTTTAAGTTGATCGATGCTGGATGGTCCCCGGCGTCAGAGACAGGGGATCCCATCTTATGGCACCGTCGCGAGAACAATCGCATCGCCGACTTTCTTGTAAATCACACCATGGATGTAGGGACCAGCTGGCGGAAAGACGCCCCGCCAACTCTAAGAGATTGTAGTGTTCTTGAAGCAAATTTCATCATTCATTCCGACGGGGGGGCACGCGCAGGTTCCTGCTCAGCTGCGGCCTGGTATGCCGAAGCAGCTGTATGGCGTGATGGCCATCGCCATATTTTCCCTATCGCTATGAGTGGAACTTACATGAGCCCGCCTGTTTCTTCCTTCGCAGCGGAAGCCATGGCCTTAGAGGACGCAGTCTGCTCGATATCCCGGCTGATACATCAGAATACCATTGTAAAGCGCGACAGAGTTCAGCACAATTTCTTATCTTCATAACATTTGCGTGGTGGCCTGTCACGGTGTGGCTAGAGGCGTCCGAAAGAAAAGAAAGAGGCCCTCCAGAGGCACCCAAGACGCTCCAAAAGGCATCGGCGAGAATGCCAAAATCATTGATTTGACTCAGGTCTTGGCCACATTTCGGCCTCCTGGGGGGGGGGGGGGGGGGGGGCACTGCTTAAGATGACTCCAAGAGCTCCCAAAATGACCTCCAAGATGGCTCCCACGCTCCCAAGAGGCCCCAAGACCGTTCCAAGACGGCTCCAAGTGGTTAAAGAGCTCCCCCAGGAGGCCCCGAAGAGGCCAAAATCCTTCCAAAAACTTAGGAAAATCAAAGTTTTTGGCTTTCTCGCCTTTTCGCTTCCGATGGCCATCCGAGGTTTCAAGATGGCTCCAAGATGGCCCAAGAGGGCTCCAAGAGCGCTCCCAAGGCTCCCAAGAGCGCTTCAACAGGGCCCCAAGAGGCGCCCAGGAGGCCCCACGAGGCCCCAACAGGCGCCCAAGAGGCCTCCAAGAGGCTCCCAAGAGACCCCCAAGAGACCCACAGAAGCTCTCCGAGGCAACCCAAGACGCTCTAAGAGGCGTCCGGGACCGCCGAGAGGCCCCCAAGACGCTCCAAGAGGCATCCACTGGGGGACCCTTCCTCTGTGTGCTGCCTACTTCCCTGATCGAGGCAATTCCTCTGGGCATCTTTTCTGGATGGGCTGGTGGGGTTATTTTTTTTTTAACAGCCGCGGGCGGCAGCGCCAGCGGCGGCGGGTAACGGTCGGGCTGCGGCCGCTACAAATTGGCCGGGGGCGCGCGCGTGCCGCGGCCGGCGCCGGGCGGCGGGCGCAAGGGTGCAGCTGCCCAGGGAGTCCGATGGCGAAACCAGCACCCAGGGAGACGTAATTACGCTGCCAAAGTGGCGCGATGCAAGACCCCCACCGTGTCAGAGGCTACAGAACAAATGCGGTCTGAGACACTAATTGAACAGGAGGAAGTCCCCAACCTCGGCGGGAATAAAGTGCGAGGGGATCCAGGGGACCTGCCATGCACAAGCATCAACCGAAAGACACACGAGCAGTCGTCAGTCGGCATCCCGTACGAAAGGCTAGGCCCTGACAGCGCCAGCGAACCGTCGCAGCTTCAGAGTACGCACCCACACAGCCCAAAGGCGTGGAGTTCGTGGTGTCAAACCGAACCAAGCACGCCAGGCCCAGGAGACAGCCGCGAATGGATGCGAACGCAAGCGACCATCAAATGGCATGATGTAACGCTATACGGAAGGTACAACAGTCCCAATCCACTACCGGCCACAAATCGCAAGCGACGCCAACCGAATTAGAACAGGGACGTGAACCAGGGAGCAACTAACGTGACCAGCACAACCGGAGCCGCCTAACCAAAGTACCCTGGCGCACTGGAGTGGAGTAGACGAAGGCGCTCGAGGAGCAGTGCTGCCTCTTACCAGCTGCTGCCCAAGCAACAGCCAGTGGTCACGAAGAAGCCCAGGGAGTTGACCGCTCGCCCGGGTGGAGCTGGGGAGCGACGGTGGGATGATGCCAGCCAAGGCAACCGTAACTGGCGGCCAGCAGAGGAACAGCGAACCACTGCACAGATGCGGGATCAGTCTTCTGACCACCCGCTGCCACACTTTGGCCGGCGCGCGCAGGTGGGTGCGCAACTGGCCCCTGCGTCCGGGCGCGGCAAAGTCCTTCGGGCGGGCATCCCAAGTCATCGTCACCGGAGGGGTACCTCAACGGCACCAGAAGTGCACCGTCTGGTTTTCGTTGAAGACCCGCTGTCGGGAAGCCACCCGCCCACGCACAGTCGTTCCCAGGGGAGCGCAGAGAAGAGCAGCTGAAGGCCGCTGTACCTTGGAGAAACCCAGGGAGCATGAGTGCGGTACTGGACAGTGACGACGCGAAGCCATCTTTGCGTCGGTCACAGGGCCGCGAGGCCAGCGGACGAATCCCGACAGGGCCAGAGGCGAAAACAACTACAGCGGGGCCAGGGGCCAACTATGGCCTGCACGCAACACGCCCCAGCGCTGTCATGCAGACGGTATTGCTGGTAAACACACTTGGGTCCAAAGGCAGGAAGTGCGTGTACCAGGGGGGGCGGCGGAAGGCCGCCACGTGTGTCAGGAAGAAACAGAGAAGAGCAGCTGAAGGCCGCAGTACGTTTAAGAGACCCAGGGAGTGAGAGTGCGGTTCAGGACAGTGACGAGGCGAAGCCATCTTTGCGTCGGTCACAGAGCCGCGAGGCCGGGGGACGAGGTCCGACAGGGCCAGAGGTGAAAACAACTACAGCGGGGCCAGGGGCCAACTATGGCCTGCACGCAACACGCCCCAGCGCGGTCATGCAGACGGCATGGCTGGCACACACAGTTGGGTCCAAAGGCAGGAAGTGCGCGCACCAGAGAGGGCGGCAGAAGGCCGCCACACGAGCATTGAAAGTTACCCAGGGAGGCAGCTGAAGGCTGCACAGACACCTGTGGACCTGTTGGCAACGCCAGGAGCCAAGTAGGATAGACCACGCCCGACCCTGTCGCGACCGCACAGAACCTAAGCTGCATAAGGCTGCCCGCTGGAAGGCCGGGTCACGGCCACACCCAGGAGAAGCCAGAATGAATAAGGGTGAAACAAGGGCGGGGGCGCCCGCGGCTTTAGGTGACGACCTTCCACTGTTTCTGGTCCTTCCTGGGTGCGCGGCGATCAGCGCGGCCCTTCGCCGCCCGGCGCCCCCTGCCCGCGCCGCCACATCCACCCAGGTACCGAAGCCGCAACTGCGCCCAGTCAACGCCGAGGTCCAGCGCGTCGCCCATGGCCCGCACGTCGCAGTTATGGCTGCGGAAGGAGGACATTGACGCACGTTTGCTGGTCGTGCCGCCGCGGGTCGAGCGCGCCTTTGCTGCCAGGCATGGCGTGCTGCTGGGCGAACGCGTGCCAGGCGCCTGTGAACCTCGCTCCCAGGGTGACCTGAAGCCGCTCCATCGTCTCGCCAGGTGTCTCCCCGGGGGGGTCCCGCTGGACGCCGCCGATCTTAGCTTTATATAGCTGCTGTCCCGTGTCTGGGTCTAAAGGTTCTGGACAGTAACGCGCGGAAGGGCCCGCTACCAGGGGCGGGGTGGTCAGCGGCTGGTCCTCGACACGGCGCCTGCTGCTGCTTCTGCGGCGCTGCTGTTGCTGCTGCGTCCGCCGCCTGCCTTCTGCCGCCCACCCGACCCGCCAGCGCGGTCGGCGTCGCCACGGGCCAGGTTTCGGCCCAGGGGCGGCGGGGAGACTGGAAGGTCGCCAGTCACAGAGGCTAGGCAGGGCGTCCACCCGCTGCCACGAAGACGCGCTGGGGGAACGTTCCGGCCGCGCTGCCGTCGTTCCTCGGCGCTCGAGCTCGCGCCATTGCCAGGGGGGGAGGGGCCAGGGCAAGTAGTGTCAGCCAGGGGAGTGTGGCGGTGGGTGGTTGCCTGTTCCTGTTCCTGTTCTTGCCCACGCTCCCATTCTTGCGCTGGCGCCACTTCCGCGCCCTCCCCGCGGGCGGCCGGCAGCTCCTGCTCATCGGGCTCTTCCGGCTCCTGCTCCGCACGCTGCTCACGTTCGCTGCTCTGCGACTGTTCCGACCGGTTGGGCCCGCCGCCGGAATCGTCTATGGCTTCGCGAGGCGCGGCGGCTACTGGGGCACGGAAGCCTGGCGGGGACTTGCGGGTTGGCGCGGGCCGCACGGTTGGCCGCCAGGTAAAGGCCGAGTCGCCTCCAGCAGCTGGGCCGGGGAGGAACGCTGCACTGTGGTAAGCGGGGGCAGGCCCCTCCCGTTGGCGCTCGCCTTCAGACCCGCGCCCGCCCTCGTCCACGAGCGCGCCCCCATCTGTCGCAGCGTGACTTTCGCCATGTGTGGGAGTGCTGCGGGTCGCACCTGGCCCAGGCACGTTGTCAGACACCGTTTGTTTCGCCAGGACGGGAGTCGCCTTCCTCAGCGTGGCCTGGCCTTCGGGAGGGAGTGGCTGCGGTTCGCTGTCCGTTCGGGCGGATTCGCTGACAGGGGAACGAGGGCGAATGGGCGCGAAGGGACTTCTCTCGACAAGCTGGCGGATGGCATCGATGTCCTGCCTCTGCAAGGCATGTTCGCGGTTCCCCAGCGAGGGGTCTTCGGGAGTACCAGGGACGGCGGCGGGCGGAGTCGCAGCGGGGCGTTGTTGGGTCTCGCCGCCAACCAGATGTATCGACAGCCCCACGCTTTGCAAGTAATGGGTTCCGCATCGGCCGTCGGCCACGGGGATGGCCTCGGAGGCGTTGGCTGGAGGGTCTGCGCCGATCGCCAACACGCGCCCGTCTGTGGCCCGCACGCACCTCCAGGAGTCAAGCGAAACATCCAACCGTGAGCGCCCAGGGCCGCTGTCAGTCACATTTTCGCGCACTACCACGACGCGAGAACTGTAACAACTGACGGCCGCGTTTGGATTTACGACCTCCTGGCTGTTTGTTGCGCGCGGAATGTATCCGATTTCCGCAGTGCCGTCCGCAGCATTCCGAACTGTCGTCGCGATGCTGTTGCCAGGAGAGTGCGCAACTTCGGGCGCATATTCGGCGTCCGCCAAGACTCTGCTCCCAGGGCGCTGGCAGGAGTGAGGGGGCGCAATTTCGGCCGCATCTTCCGCCTCAACGACGAGACCGCCCCCGGGACGCTGATAGGAGTAAGGGGTTGTAGGAACGCCTGCGTGGTTGTCTCCTGGAGGGGTAGGCAACGGCGCGCCGTGGCTGACGACCGCCTGTTCGGTCTGTAGCACTCCCAGGGGACTACTGCAGCTGAAGGCCGCACGTTCCAGTGTGAACTCCTGACTCTCTATGCTGCGAGGAGGCTCGAGATATCCTCCACCATCCGCTCGGAGAAACGTCGTGGACCTCCTATCGGGAGGAGGCTGGTCTCCGAGCGCAGGCGCGCCCCCTACGGCATTCCCGACTGTCGCCACGATACTGTTGCCAGGGGGGGACGCAATTTCGGCCGCATCTTCCGCCTCAACAACGAGACCGCCCCCGGGACGCTGATAGGAGTGAGGGGTTATAGGAACGCCTGCGTGGTTGTCTCCTGGAGTGGTAGGCAACGGCGCGCTGTGGCTGACGACCGCCTGTTCGGTCTGTAGCTCTCCCAGGGGACTACTGCAGCTGAAGGCCGCACGTTCCAGTGTGAACTCCTGACTCTGTATGCTGCGAGGAAGCTCGGGGCATCCTCCATCATCCGCTCGGGGAAGCGTCGTGGACCTACATTCGGGAGGAGGCCGGTCTCCGAGCGCACGCGCGCCCTCTGCGGCATTCCCGACTGTCGCCACGATTATGTTGCCAGGGGGGGACGCAATTTCGGCCACATCTTCCGCGTCAACAACGAGACCGCCCCCGGGACGCTGATAGGACTGAGGGGCTGTAGGAACGCCTGCTTGGTTGTCTCCTGGAGGGGAAGGCGCCGGCGCGCTGTGGCTGACGACCACCTGTACGGTTCGTGGCTCTCCCAGGGGACCATTGCAGCTGAAGGCCGTACGTTCCTGTGTGAACTCCTGACTGTCTATGCTGCGAGGATGCTCGAGATATCCTCCGTCATCCGCTCGGGGAGGCGTCGCGGACCTCCTTTCGGAAGCAGGCCGGTTTCCGAGCGCAGGCGCGCCCTCTGCGGCACTCCCGACTGTCGCCACGATGCTGTTGCCAGGGGGGCACGCAATTTCGGCCGCATCTTCCGCCTCAACGACGAGACCGCCCCCGGAACGCTGATAGGAGTGAGGGGTTGTAGGAACGCCTGCTTGGTCATTTCTTGGAGGGGAAGGCGCCGGCGCGCTGTGGCTGACGACCGCCTGTTCGGGCCGTAGCACTCCCAAGGGACTACTGCAGCTGAAGGCCGCAAGTTCCAGCGTGAACTCCTGACCCTCGATGTTGCGAGGAGGCTCGAGATATCCTCCACCATCCGCTCGGGGAGGCGTCGTGAACGTCTTATCGGGAGGAGGCTGGTCTCCGACCGCGGGCGCTCCCTCAGCAGCACTCCCACCTGTCGCCACGATACTGTTGCCAGGGGGGGAGCAGTGGGATATGAGGTGGCGGCCGACAGCCCCGGCGAGTGGCAATGTGATAGCTTGAGCTCGTGCCACAACAGCTCGAGCCACAACCGCTTGAGCCTCAACAACGAGACCGCCCCCGGGACGCTGATAGGACTGAGGGGCTGTAGGAACGCCTGCTTGGTTGTCTCCTGGAGGGGAAGGCGCCGGCGCGCTGTGGCTGACGACCACCTGTTCGGGCCGTAGCACTCCCAAGGGACTACTGCAGCTGAAGGCCGCACGTTCCAGCGTGAACTCCTGACCCTCGATGTTGCGAGGAGGCTCGAGATATCCTCCACCATCCGCTCGAGGAGGCGTCGTGGACCTCTTTTCGGGAAGAGGCTGGTCTCCGACAGCGGGCGCTCCCTCAGCAGCACTCCCACCTGTCGCCACGATACTGTTGCCAGGGGGGGAGCAATGGGATATGAGGCGGTGGCCGACAGCCCCGGCGACTGGCATAGTGATAGCTTGAGCTCGAACCACAACAGATTGAGCCACAACCGCTTGAGCCTCAACACCGAGACCGCCCCCGGGACGCTGATAGGAGTGAAGGGCTGTGGGAACGCCTGCTTGGTTGTCTCCTGGGCGGGAAGGCACCGGCGCGCTGTGGCTGACGACCACCTGTTCGTTTTGTAGCTCCCCCAGGGGACTACTGCAGCTGAAGGCCGCGCGTTCCAGTGTGAACTCCTGACTCTCTGTGCTGCGAGGAGGCTCGAGATATCCTCCATCATCCGCTCGGGGAAGCGTCGTGGACCTCCTTTCGGGAGGAGGCTGGTCTCCGAGCGCAGGCGCGCCCCCTACGGCATTCCCGACTGTCGCCACGATTCTGCTGCCAGAGGGGGACGCAATTTCGGCCGCATCTTCCGCCTCAACAACGAGACCGCCCCCGGGACGCTGCTAGGAGTGAGGGGTTGTAGGAACGCCTGCTTGGTTGTCTCCTGGACGGGAAGGCACCGGCGCGCTGTGGCCGACGACCACCCGATCGGTCTGTAGCTCTCCCAGGGGACTACTGCAGCTGAAGGCCGCACGTCACCGCGTGAACTCCTGATTCTCTACGCGGCGAGGAGGCTCGAGATATCCTCCATCATCCGCTCGGGGAGGCGTCGTGGACCTCCCTTCGGGGAGAGGCTGGTCTCCGAGCGCAGGCGCGCCCTCTGCGGCATCCCCACCTGTCGCCACGATACTGCTGCCAGGGGGGGACGGAATTTCGGCCGCATCTTCCGCCTCAACAACGAGACCGCCCCCGGGACGCTGATAGGAGTGAGGGGCTGTAGGAACTCCTGCTTGGTCATTTCCTGGAGGGGGAGGCACCGGCGCGTTGTGGCTGACGACCACCTGTTCGGTCCGTAGCACCCCCAGGGGACTACTGCAGCTGAAGGCCGCACGTTCCTGTGTGAAGTTCTGACTCTCTATGCTGCGAGGAGGCTCGAGATATCCTCCACCATCCGCTCGGGGAGGCGTCGTGGACCTCTTCTCGGGAGGAGGCTGGTCTCCGACCGCGGGCGCTCCCTCAGCAGCACTCCCACCTGTCGCCACGATACTGTTGCCAGGGGGGAGCAATGGGATATGAGGCGGTGGCCGACAGCCCCGGCGACTGGCAATGTGATAGCTCGAGCTCGTGCCACAGCAGCTCGAGCCACAACCGCTTGAGCCTCAACACCGAAACCGCCCCCGGGACGCTGATAGGAGTGAGGGGTTGTAGGAACGCATGCTTGGTTGTCTCCTGGAGGGGAAGGCACCGGCGCGCCGTGGCTGACGACCGCCTGTTCGGTCTGTAGCTCCCCCAGGGGACTACTGCAGCTGAAGGCCGCACGTTCCAGCGTGAACTCCTGACTGCGAGGAGGCTCGAGACACCCTCCATCCACCGCTCGGGAAGGCGTCGTGAACCTGATGTCGGGAGGAGGCCGGTCTCCGACCGCAGGCGCGCCCTCCGCGGAGCCACCACCTGTCACCGTGACACTGCTACTAGGAATGGGCGCGCTGTCGGGGGCATATTCGGCCTCCACCAAGACTCTGTGCCTGGGACGCTGATAGGAATGAGGAGCTGTAGGAACGCCTGTCTGCCTGTCTCAGGCAGAAGGAAGAACCGACCCGCTGCGGCTGACCACCGCGCGCTCTGTCTGCAACTCTCCCTGGCGACTGATGCAGCTCACGGCCGCCGGTTGGCGGCTGTCTTCAGGCGAAACGCCACCTCCAGATTTGCAGCAATCGTCAACCTCAGATTTACGATTGCCTTCAAGCGGGTCGGTTCTGCGCCCAGGGAGCGCGCTCGCGACGGCGTCCGCCGCGTGCCCAGCAGCCTGGGCCAGGGCCGCGACGGCCGTCCAGAGGGAGGCCTGCGCAGCCTTTGCGGCGGCAGCGGCGCAGGCACACGCGGCGGCGGCGGCGGCTGCGTCGGGCGTAGCACTGGCGCCGACTGCGCGGACGCTTGGGGCGTCAGCAGCGTCGGCGGCGAAGGCGAGGCGGGCCGCGGGCCGCCGGACACGGACGGCGCCGACTCGCCCGAGGGCGTCGGCTGCGTCCGCGGCCCTGGTTGGTGCGCGCGCGTGGGCCGCCGTAGCCACGTCGGCCCCCCAGTAGGCACTGGCGGCGGAGGCCGCGGCGGGGCAGCCATCGCCAGCGGCGCCAGCGGCGCCAGCGGCGTTGGCGGCGCAAACAGCGGCGGACGCGCCCAAGGGAGAGGACGCCTCCGACGCGTCGGCAGCGCCAACCGCTGCAAGCGAGCCCAGGGGGGCGGCCGCCGGCCGCGGCAGCAGCGCCCAGGCGGCGCCGATACACAGCACGCCCTTGTCGGCGCCGCCGCGCCGCCGCAGTCTCCACCGCCCGGGGCTGAGCGCCAAGCACGCATGGGGGGAGCGCGCCATCTTGACTGCCAGGATTACCAGGGTTGCGACTGGAGGTCGCCCTTTCATTCTGCACTGCCAGGCATCTGCTTGGGACCCCGCTACTTCCTCGGCTGAAGGCCGAATTGTCACTCGCACTGTCGCCAGGAAACACGGGATTACTCGGCGAATCCGAGGTGGGATTGATCGGCATGCTGGGGACTGGATCTGCCTGAGATGCTGGCTGCGCTGCACGGTAACGACCCAGGGGGCAGCTGACGGCTGCACTTCCGGTGAAGGAATCCTCCAGATAGTCGTCAGTCGCCCTGATCACCACGGCTGGAGCCGCCTCGAAATTCTGAGTTCCTGGTCTTCTGAGGGTGGTGCTGCTGCAGCTGCTTCGGCTGCTGTTGCTGCCGCTGCTGCCCTGCCGGTGCGTCTGCCCGCTGGGAGCCTGTTGGCGCTGCAGCGGCGCGGCCGCGGCGGCGCCAGCCGCGGCGGGCCCAAGCGCGGCAGCGCGGGCCACGGCGGCCGCGGCGCCGGCCGCGTGGCCCGCGGCCGCAGCGGCGGCCGCCTCCGCCACGGCCGCGGCGCGGCGGCGGGCCGCCGCGGCGCTGGCGGGGCCGCAGGGCGGCGGCGGCGGCACCGGCCGCCGAGCCCGCGGAGCAGGCCCAGCGGCGCCCCGCGGCGCCGGCGGCGCCCGCGGAGCCGGCGGCCTCGCGGCGGCGGCGGCGCCAGCGCCGCGCGCCGGCGCCAGCGCGCCTGCGGCGCAACGGCGTCGGCGGCGCCCGCGGCGCCACAGGCGGCGGCGGCGCCGCGGAGCCGACGGCGCCGCCGGCGCAGGGCCGCCAGCGGCGCCAGCGGCGCCCGGCGACCGCAGAGGCGGCCGCGGCGGCCGCCGCCGCGGCCGAGGCGGCGGCGCCGCGGCGGCGGCGGCCGCGGCGGCCGCGGGGGCGGCAGCGCTGGCGGCACAAGCCGCAGCAGAGGGCGGCCCCGGCGGGCCGTGCAGCCAGGCTGCCAGCAGGGGGCGGCAGCCTCGGCGGCGGCCGCGGCGGGCCGCGCGGCCGCGCTGTCAGCAGGGGCCGCGGCGGCGGCCGCGGCGGCGGCCCCGGCCGAGCAGCCGGCCGCCGCGGCGGGGGCGGCGCAGGCGGCAGCCAAGTGCAGCGGCAGGCCAGGCGGCGGCGCCGCCGCGGCCACGGCAGCCGCGCCGGCGGTGCCAGCTCGGCGTGCGGCCGCCGCCCGCCGCTGCTGCCGCCGGCAAGCCGTGCGCGCCAACGGCGACATCAAAGCGAGGCTTGCGACACAGAGACCCACGGCCGCGCGAGGGCTCACCGTGGGGATCGTGCGAGAAGAGAGAAAAAAAAAAAAAAAAAAAAAAAAAAAACTGCTGCAGGCGCGCACACCTCGGGCCAGCCCCTCGGCAGCAGACAAGCACGAAGCCGCAGGGCGACGGTTTCGTACTTGAGCCAGCTACGGCTACGGACGGCTGGTGGGGTTACGCGAAGCGTCTAGAATTTCACACACTGCCCTGGCTACTGTACCAGAAACTGTTTTTTCGAACGACTCAGGATTGCCAGGGCGCAACAGATACGTTGATTCGCGGTGTTGAAGTTCCAGGAATGATGTCCTGGTAAGGTTCAAGATCATCAAGACGCAACAGTCAGGTTGATTCGTGGCGTTGGAGTCCCGAGAATTTTTGCACGCTTCAGGATCTTCAAACGGTTGTCTCCCAACGAGGCAATTTCCTCAGTGGAAATGAACCCTTGCAGGGGCCTACGAAGAGGGAGTTTGAAGGGAGGTGCATTCCGACATCTCTGATGAGTCTTGGGTTTACACTGGTCCTCCTCCTCCTCCTCCTCCTCCTCCTCCTCCTCCTCCTCCTCCTCCTCAGGCTCTTGCTCGCCGTCGTCGTCGCAGTGGGCCGTCTTCGGTCGTCGGTCGTCCGTCGTTGGTCAACGTCGTCGTCGTCTTCTGCGTCGTCGTCGTCTTCTGCGTCGTCGTCGGCGGCGGCGGAAACAACGGCGACGAACCCCGAACACTGGCGTCGTCGGTGATCTGTCGTCGTCAGCCGTCGGTCGTCGGTCGCTGACCGTCTATCATTGGCGTGGGCGTCGCCGTCGTCGTCGTGGTCGTCGTCCTCATCATCTTGCTCCTTCTCCTCCTCCTCCTCCTCCTCCTTCTCCTCCTCCTCCTCCTTCTCCTTCTGCTTGTCGTCGCCCTCCTGGTCCTCGTCTTTGTCCTCGTCGTTGTCCTGGACTCCCCCTCATCTCCTCATTATCATCCTCCTCCGCATCCTCCTGCTGGCTCCTCATCTTCTCCTCCTCCTGGGGGGATCCTCCTCCTCCACCTCCTCCTCCTCATCATCGTCCTTCTCCTCCTCCATGTTCCTCCTCTTATCATGATACCCCTCAACCCTCAGGGGGAGGTAAGGAGGGTTCAGGGAGAAGGGAGCACCAGTAAGACCCAGGTGGACGAGAGCATATAGAAATGGTCCTTGCGCCTTTATCGAGGGTAAAGCTCCGTCCCGACCTGAGCAGACTGGTCGCCCTGTTGCCTGCTAGAGAAGACCCCTGCCCGTAGACGTGGCGATGGGGCACCTGTGCCTCTACTCTCGTCGGGTCACCACGCGGCGGGTTCGCTCTACTCTGCCGGTTCCTCCATCGCCGTCGGGTCACGACGCGGCGAGTTCGCTCTGCTCTGCCGGTTCCTCCATCGCTTCCGCGGCACACACCCGCCGGCCCGCACTCTCAGCACTCCCAAATGGCTCTCCCCATTGTCCAGGAATCACCATCCCCTCCCTCTGCGTGCACATTCCGGCCCTTCGCCGCCCAGTCTCTCCAGTCTGCTTTCCAGCCTCAAACATCCCCCCTCAGGTCCCCACCCTATGCTGCCATCTTGTTGCGGCAACATGTCGTTGCTGCACTCCCATCATATTCACTCAATATCCACTCGTCCTCCACATCCTTTTCCGATACTTCCTTCTCATATCCCTCCAACTACCAGAAGGGATTGTAGCATTCGTGGGCCAGAATTCTTGGGCGATGTTTAGCGTCTCTGGCATGTGCCACGTGGGCCTCTGGGAAGCCGAGCCCGCCCAAACCGACTCAAACATCCCCCAAGAGCTTTCCGAGCATTCTCAGAGCAACAAGCTTAGAGCGCAAGAACCCACGGCGGCTCCAACGGATGGTCCCGGGGTCAGATTGGGGTCCTCTTGGGCCGTCTTGTGAGAGCGTGAAGGCCAGACCAAGATCCCAACACATAAATGCCAAACAAACATGTTGATGTGTGGCCTGTTTCGCATACTCGGCGTTTTGGATTTACGAATGGCCCCCTAGGCTCCCAAGAGGGGCTCAGGAAGGTCCCAAGAGGCCCCCAAGAGGAGAGCAAGAGGGGAAGTCGAATTACTGTTGGCACCGTCCACCCGAAGATGGCTCCCGAGGCAGCCAGCGGAAAAGGCCCTCGAGAAGCCTCCAGAGCCCCCAGGAGGGCCCCAAAAAGGCCCCCAACAGGCCCCGAAGAGGCCCCCGAGGGGCATCCGAGAGGCCTCTTCTGCCCGACCCAGGCATGATGGCGGCATGGGCCGAAGACCACCAGATCCGCCGACCCCTTGACTTTGAGGCTTCTAGTCTGTTTTAAGAGGTTACCAGTGGGGTCTCAACCTGATGCGCCGACCACCCGAAGAGTTCCCAAAAGGAAGCAGGCAAGGCCTCTGACGACTCCAGGACGGCCAAGATGGCCCCAGGATGGCCTCCAAGGTACCTCCACAATGGCGACGATGGACCCAAGAGAGCCCAAGATGTGTCCAAGATGCACCCCAGATGGCCGAAGATAGCCTGAAGATGGCCCAGGGCGGCCCAAGAGGCCACCAAGAGGCCTCCAAGACGGCCCAAGAGGCCTACAGAGGGTCCCCCTGGAAGATCCGAAGACCCCAAAATCATTAATGATGCTGCTTCTCCTGGGCCTTCAGACGGCCCAAGGGGCCCCCAAGACCACCCAAGAGGCCTCCAAGATGGCCCCTCATGACGGCCCAAGAGCCCCCAAGACGGCCTCAAGACGGCCCGAGAGGTCTCCAAGACGGCCAAGATAGTTCCCAAGACTCCAAGACGGCCACGAAGCGCTCCAAGAGGGCCCCAAACCGGTTCAAAACGGCCCCCAAGACGGCTTCCGACGGCGTCAGACGGGCAAGGAACGTCCTAAGACGGCCAAAGAATCCCCCAATAAGCCCTAAAAGGTCCAGAAGAGATCCAAGGAGGCCCCCAAAAGGCCTCCAGAAGGCACCCTGGAAGCTCCCAGGAGGACCCAAGAGTGCTCCAAGAGACTCCCAAGAGACTCAGAGACCTCCTCCACCTCCTCGTCATCGTCGTCGGCGTCCTCCTCCTCCTCCTCCTCCTCCTCCTCCTCCTCCTCCTTCTCCTGATCCTCCCCTCGTCCTCCCCCAATTCTTCCCCGAAGAGTTTCCAGAGCGGCTAGGGGTCCGATAGCTTCGCCAAACGTTTGGCCACAGAGGCGCTTCCCAATTAGGCAGGGGGCAGCGGTGACTCGCCTGGGGCGTCTTCGATCTCACCACCACCACCACCACCACCACCAGTTATCACTAGCACTGCCACCTCCAAAACCGCTACCACTACTTACCACTACCACTACCGATACCACTACTGCTGCTGCTGCTGCTGCTGCTGCTGCTGCTGCTGCTGCTGCTGCTGCTGCTGCTGCTGCTGCTGCTGCCCTTGAGAGAGGCAGCGCTCGACGTCTCGGCTGGCCCCTCTGCGGCACGGCGACGCGCCCGCATGCGCAGGGCACGCACCCCCAGAGGCCACCTCCATCTCCATCTCGACGGGGCCTGCGCTTCGGGAGAGAGAGCACCCCCTCTCCCCGGGCCTCCCTCGCCCTGCGGCACTTCCAGCGCGCGGGTCCCTGGGGCTCTGGGCCCCAGCGCGCTTGAGCACTTGCTCGACATCGCGCGCGGTGAACTCCGGGGCCCGAGAAGATCATCCAGGCCTCAAGCTCAGAATACTGGCCGCTGGACGTTCCTCCGAGACGATACCTGGGTCTCGGACGTCCTGATTTGTTATACGCGCGAGCCCGAGTGCTGTCGACACCTGGGGATTGCTTGCGTCCCAGATCGTTGCCTGACGATCTCGGGGCCCAGAAACGACCTCTGGACGCTGAAATATGTGAAAAACTCGGTGCCCTTTACCCCTCCTCCTCCTCCTCCTCCTCCTCCTCCTCCTCCTCCTCCTCCTCCTCCTCCTCCTCCTCCTCCTCCTCCTCCTCCTCCTCCTCCTCCTCCTCCTCCTCCTCCTCCTGCTGGACACACAGGCGCTGCCAAAGGCCACAGACAGAGGAGGCGGCAGAGGGGGCGGTGAGTGCCACAACCTGCATGGAGGAGAAGGTATGGGCCTGGATCACGGGCCAGGACTACGACTTCTACGGGATCGTCGAGACTCACATCCACGAGGAGTCCAAGATCAGATCGTACGACAGCAAGGCTCGGGGTGAGGGCCTTCGGTCATTTGCTAACGCCGCTCGTCAGTCTTCCAAGCGTACTTCGGCTCAGCAGTCCGAGCACGCGAATGAAGGAGATGAGTGGCCACTCCCCCAAGGCCATCTGCAAGCACACCGTCTCGGGACAGCTCGTGCGGCACAAGGAAAGCTGACAGCACCAGGCCATCCCAAGTCGCACGACGGCTTCATGGCCATGGTAGTCCACTTCGAGGGGTACTCCATCGCGGTGGTCGCCTTCTACGGCTACAGCAACCTCGGCCGCACGGGGGCCAACATCGGTTGGTACCAGAGGCTCATGGGCATGCTGTGGGCGCTGCAGTTGCCGTGTCGTCATAGGGAACTTCAACATGAGTCGCAACGCTCTGTCGCGCACAGGCCTTGTGGAGCGATTGCCGGCTGACATCGTGACCACCGATGTGCCCTTCAGCGCCTTCAACGCAGTAAGGATGGATAGGTCAAGCAGACCACGCCTCTCAACGTCGCCTCAAAAATTCAAGCTCACGCACCAATCCGCGAAGAAACCCGAACGTGTGTTCCACGACATTTATTCCACGACATTGAGACCCGGAAGCGGCACACGGGCAGCCCGCCATGCCAGCCACGCACAGTACACCACGTTGAAGACACAAAGGTTCCTCCTCCTCCTCCTCCTCCGCCTCCTCCGCCTTCCCCTCCTCCCCCTCCTCCCCCTCCTCCTCCTCCTCGGCACCAGCTGAACCCAAACGAGCAAAAGCGACTCCCCCCCATGGTTTCCAAGAACTTGCGCACGACCACGCCGAGTAGACCGGGGAAGGCGAACCCCGCGAACGCCCACGAACAACGCGACCGAAAGCTAACAAATCTCCGGCACCGCCGCATTGGGCCGAATCGTGGAGGCCGAGGGTCAAGTCCAGCGCACACGAACGATTGAGCATCGTTTATCCGATCCCTAGCCCCAGTGGCGTGGCCTGGGCCCCACTGGCCGATTTACCCCCCTAGATGGGGATATAGGCCGTATCCTTCGGGCTTCGATGGGTGTATCCACAACTGGGGTGGTAATTTGGTAGGGGTCTCGAAGGGGATGAAGATGGGGATGGGGGTCGGTTAAACGATACTGAACGATGCGAGCACTATAACAAGTACAGAACACCAGAGAACAGCGGATGGGACTGCTGCTCCGCACCACAGAACAGTGCGAACGTGACTACAACGCAAGGACGCAATGACCAACAGTGCCAGGTGCCTGGAGGACGCTCGATTGAAAAGCGCACCCAGCGCAGGACGAACACCAAGGCCATGCACGAATGTAAAGTCCGCCACGCCGCCGCCTCGCCGAATCTGGAAACCAAGATTTTGAAGGTTGCACGGCTCAGCGTACGGATGGCCAGCACAGCCTGTTCCCCCAATTGGAATAAGGACCTTAACATGCAGCACGAAGCGCGCGCCCAAGATCTTGAACTTGAGTGGCTGCATACGCGAACAAAGGGAACAATATGCTACCAGCAACACATCCACCCAGCTGTAAGGAACTGGATGAGCGAAATACTCCTGCAGCCCATTCACCCCGGCGTTTACCGGCAAAGGCCGCCTCAATAAAGGCGAGCATCGACCGATCGACCGGCGCTCAAGTCGGCCGGCACACGTATGGTCCAGCCCCAAGGCAACTCGCCCATGCCGCTAGCTCATCTCAGTCGGACAGGCTTGAGCCAAAATGTCTGCGGCCCCATCCTCCTCCTTCTCTTCTTACTCTGTCGACGATATGTTTATGATCATAAGCATTAGTAGTATTACTACTATTATTACTGGTAATATTACTATTAGCAGTACTCTGAATATGTGTATGTTCTCGTTACTGCTACTTTAACTCGTAGTTTTCTTATTACGGTTAGTACTCTTCTTGGTATTCTTTTTCGCATTACAATTCGTACTACATTCGTATTATTACTGATCGTCGTAAAACTATGATTAATAGTACTAGTAGTATTCGTCTTAGTCTCCGTTCTCGTCGTCCTCGTCTGCGTAATCGTCTTCCTATATCAATAGTAGTATTCGCCTTACTGATATTTGCATGTGTATATTTCATATTATATTCGTATCGGATGCATCATCATGTTCCTCTTCCTCTTCCTTATCCTCCCTCTCCTCTTATTAATAACAGCATCAATATTAGTATTCGTCCTATTATTCTTAATACTGATATTACGAGTAGTGATAGTATGGTGATGATCACTGTATGGTTATAATATTATTCTCGTCATTCTGAGTCATCTTTTTCGCCCCCCTCCTCCTCCTCCTCCTCCTCCTCCTCCTCCTCCTCCCTCCCTCCCTCCCTCCCTCCCTCCTCCTTCTCCTCCTCCTCCTCCTCCTCCTCCTCCTCCTCCTCATCATCATCCTCATCCTCCTCCTTGACCTTCGCCTCCCCCTCCTATTCCTCCTCCTCCTCCTCCTCCTCCTCCTCCTCCTCCTCTCCTCCTCCCTCCTCCTCCCCCTCCCCTCCTCCTCATCCTCATCCGCCTCCCCCTCCTCCTCCTCATCCTCCCCTCATCTCCCCTCCTCCTCCTGATCCTCCTCCTCCTCCTCCTCCCTCCTCCTCCTCCTCCTTCTCCTCCACCTCCTCCTCCTCCTCCTCTCCTCCTCCCTCCTCCTCCTCCTCCTCCACCTCCGCCTCCTTCTCCTCATTCCCCTCCTTCTCCTCCTCCTCCTCCTCCTGCTCCTCCTCCTCCTCCTCCTTCTTCTTCACCTCCTCCTCCTCCTCCTCCTCCTCCTCCTCCTCCTCCTCCTCCTCCCTCCTCCTCCTCCTCCTCCTCCTCCTCCTCCTCCTCCTCCTCCTCCTCCTCCTCCTTTCCTTCTCCTTGAGGATAACTCAACCGTGTCGCACCCCGAGGCAAGTTTTTAGGAGGGCCTGGCGTTTCGCCTGATACGCCCCCACCACTCATGACTCTGAAGCTTACAAAGTGACAACCGTTTCACAGATGGAGGGCGGGTCGTTTTCAAAATGTGGCTCTCGCCTTAGCGCCGCGCACAGTCGTTTTAAACATTTGCACGGGGTTCACGGATTGAGAGCGGGTGATCTTCACAATGTGGCTCTCGCCTTAGCGCCGCGCACATTCCTTTCAAAAACTGCAGGGGCTTCACGGATTGCGGGCGGGTGGTTTTCAGAATGTGGCTCTCGCCTTAGAGACGCGCACATTCGTCGTAACAAATCGCAAGAGCTTCACGGATTGAGGGCGGGTGGTTTTCAAAATGTGGTTCTCGTCTCAGCGCCGCGCACATTCGTTTTCAAAAGTTGCAAAGAGTTTCACAGATTGCGGGCGGGTGGTTCTCAAAATGTGGCTCTGGCCTTAGCGCCGCGCACGTTCGCTTCAACAATTTGCAAGAGGTTCACAGATGGAGGGAGGGTGGTTTTCAAAATGTGGCTCTCGCCTGAGCGCCGCGCACGTTCGTTTAAAAAAATTGCAAGGGTCTCACGGATTGAGGGCGAGTGGTTTTCAAAATGTGGCTCTGGCCTCAGCGCAGCGCACATTCGTTTCAAACAAAATGCAAGGGTTTCACGGATTGCGGGCGGGTGGTTTTCAAAATGTGGCTCTGGCCTTAGCGCCGCGCACATTCGTTTCAAACATTTACAAGAGCTTCACGGATTGAGGGCGGGTGGTTTTCAAAATGTGGTTATCGCCTTAATGCCGCGCACATTCGTTTTAACAATTTGCAAGAATTCCACGGGTTCCCATGAGCAACCTACGAGAAATGGTGTTTTGGAAGGATTCAGGATTACGCGGGCGCAACAATTATGTTGATTCGCTGTGTTGAAATCTCACAAATGGCGTTGTGGCAAGATTCTGGATCGCCAAGACGCAGCAGTCAGGTTGATACGTGGCATTGAAATCCCGAGAACTATGTTTTGGCACGCTTCAGGATCTTCAAACTGTTGCCTTCCAACGAGGTTTCCCCCAATGGAAATGAACCGCTGTAGGGACCTATGAAGAAGAAGCTTGGGGGGAGGGTTAACTCCAATTCGTTGATGACTCTTGGGTTTCCACTGGTTCTCCTCCTCCTCCTCTTCCTGTTCCTCCTCCTCCTCCTCCTCCTCCTCCTCCCTCTCTTCCTCCCCTCCTCCTCTTCCTCCTCTCCTCCTCCCCCTCTCCTCCTCCCCTTCCTCCTCATCCTCCTCCTCCTCCTCACCTCCTCCTCCTCCTCCTCCTCCTCTTCCTCCTCCTCCCTCCCCCTGGTCTTCTTACCTTTTACCTAGCTTGAGAGCTGAGTCCACATTTCGGAGCCCCTATCAAACTGAGTCCACCACATCCAGGGGCTGCCCGAACTGCACGACAAGGAACCCAATCTGCTCCACGCCGAAACTCTGAACCCAAATACGCATGCCACAGGACGTCGCAACGTGTCCAGCCACTCCGACGCAAGCAAAGGCCGTAGTTGCTTAATCAGAAACAACCCCAGGAGAGGTGAACGGCCAGAGATGGAATTCTGGCCGCCGTAGCTCTGGATGAGCTCTCGCAGAAAGAATATTCGCCGCTTGACGACGCAAATAAAAAGCTTGTTGGCATTCGGGATAGTTCCCCCGCACAACGTACACCATGGCTGAAGGCGATCTTCCTCTTCGAGGTCGCTGGCCTCCTCCCAGCACAAATCGTGCCCCACCGCACAGGAACTCCGTTGGCTAGCTCCACGATCCTGCAAGAACTCAAGACTCCACCTGTCGGCAGCCACAGAAAGGCCAGGCATCGAAGGAGGCCTTGACGCCGCTTCCGTACCCTGGCTCGCTGGCTCCTGTGGCGCATGCTCCTCGGTAATTACCGGTGTTGTTCGTCTCATTGCACTGTGCCAGCTTTATTCCCTCGCCATCTGCATCATCGCTGCTGGAAGGGCGGGTCTCCACGGACTGATGCTGTACAAGCACAACGGTGCTACTTTCGATGGGCTGCCACTCGCAACGGAGGACGGGGGCAATCTCGGACTCCAGGCAATCAACAGCCTCGACCTCCGTCGTTAAGAAATCAGCAGCTGTTCCCGTGACTTCCTCCTCCTCCTCCTCCTCCTTCCTCCTCCTCCTCCTCCTCCTCCTCTTCCCCATCCTCCTCCTAAGACCGCCGCAGCCAAGACCACGACAACGACAGTGACGACAAGGATGACGACGACGACGACGACGACGACGACGACGACGACACCGACAATCCCAACCACCACGACGACCAAGACAACGACACCGACCACAACCACCACGACCAAGTCCAAGACCAAGACCAAACCCAAAACGACGACGACCACCACCACCACCACCACCACTACGACCACGTTCACGACCACGACAACGACGCCGACGACGCCGACGACGACCACGGCCACGACCACGACGCTCGACGCTCGACGCTCGACGCTCGACGCTCGACGCTCGACGCCCGCGGCGCCGCCTCGCTCCATCGGGGGCGCGGCGCGAGGCGCCGCTCAGGCGCGCCGGCACGGCACCCCCGAGGTCGCCGGCGGTCAGGGCGGCTGCCTCGCGCCGGTGCGGCGCCCCCCAGGGGCGCGCGCGGGGTCGTCGGTCGTCGATCGTCGGTCGCTGGTCGTCGTCGCGATCGTCGATCGTCGGTCGTCGCCGACGAGCGGTCGCTCGGTCGGTCAGGAGGAGGAGGAGGAGGAGGAGGAGGAGGTGAGGAGGAGGAGGAGGAGGTGGAGGTCGTCGCCGACGAAGGGTCGCTCGCTCGCTCGGTCGGTCGGTCGTCCAGGTTCGTCGTCGTCGGTCGGTCGGTGGGTCGGCACCTCACGCGCTGCCCCCCTCTTCCCAGGTCGAAAACCCCTCGGTCACCGACCAAACTGCCAGGTCTGCGAGCGGGCATTCTGAAGGGTACCTCGGGCGAGCATTGGCGAAGAAGATGGGCCGACGGCAGGGGACACCAACTGCCTGGGGCAGCACCCCAGGTCGCAGTCTGTTGCGAGGGGTGCTGGATGGGGGCAGGAAGGAGAAAGGAGGAGGAGGAAGGAGAGGAGGAAGGAGGAGGAGGACGGAGGACGAGGAAGGAGGAAGGAGGAAGGAGGAGGAGGAGGAGGAGGAGGAGCAGGAGGAGGAGAAGGAAGGAAGAAGGCGGCGCCGCCGCCGCCACGAGGCGAGCAGGAGATTGGAGAGCGGCCCAGCGCGCGCGGGCGCGACACGGCGCGCGCGGGCGCCGACCGCTTGCCCCCGGGGATCCCCTCGGACTCGGGACCCCTGGAGCCGTGAAGGAGAGGGAGAAGGAAGGAAGAAGAGAGGAAGAAGGGGAGGGAGGAAAGGAGAGGACGAGCAGAGGAGAGACAGGGGCGAGGAGCGAGGAGCATGCAGCGACGGGGGGGGGGGGATGGGGCGCGAATGAACTGCGGGCTGCGCCTCAGCTGCCTGGGCAGGTGGGTGTGGACATGCCGGACACTGCCAAGGATGGGCTGCGGATCGGCAGGTGGTGAAAGAACTACGACGGCGTGCTCGGCTGGACTGCAAGTGCCTGGCTGCTTGCATGCACTGCAAACGAGCAGACCCCTAGCGCGGTGGCGGATATACTCGACGGCACAACTGCGTATACTCGAGGCCATCGTCTCCCTACACGGAGCTGTCCTGGGACTCCTAAGGTGTCGGCTTGGAGCCGAGATGCTACAACTGCTGCTCTGCGTGGAAACACTGGCCCCTGTCGTCCTCACCTGCGTTGCAACGAGGCTTGCTATGACCCCTTCCTCCCCACCCACCTCGTTCTACTCCTACAAAATGCCGCACAGCTAACCGCGCCCCCCTAACAAAAATACAAAAGAACCTCCATTATGCGACGTCGCTCTCATCCCTAAAAATTCCCGACGAAGATCTGTGCAGTAACCTGCCACGTGAAGCAGCCACCGCAGCCCTGCTGCCACACACTAGCCGATGCGATGGTGAAAAGGGGAACATGAGGAGGCGGAGGAGGAGGAGGAGGAGGAGGAGGAGGAGGAGGAGGAGGAGGAGGGTACTGCCACCCCGTTGCGCATGGAATGAGAAAACTATGCCAGCTCGATGTAAGTGCTAAGCTTTGCCATTCAGTCAGAAAGGCGGAACAGCAATTAAATGTTGAACTGCCATGTTCGGCGGACGACTGGCTATCCTAGGAGGAGGAGGAGGAGGAGGAGGAGAAGACCAGGAGGTCCTGCTCACTTTCCCCCATCCATCCTCCCTCTCGCCATCTCATCCCTTTCCCTCCGCCCTCCTCCTCCCCCTCCTCCGCATCACCATTCACCTCCACCTTCTCATCAGCATCATCATCATCATCATCATCCGCAGCATCAGCATCGGCATCAGCATCCGCATCACCACCACCACAACCACAACCACATTCCACCATCATGATCATCCTCATCTCCGACAAGAAGCATCTTAAAACTATTCGCTCTTTCCTGCTCGCTTGCTATTCAAGTCGTGCGTCCCAAACCATCCGTATCCGCCCCCTTAGTCTTCGTTCGTACCCATTTGGGGATATATCTTCCTTACCTGCCACGTGTATTTAGAGCAGCCCCTTTCAGACAGGGGAAGGGGGGCCAGATGTAATGGAGAGGAAGAAGGACGGAGCACGAGAGTGATTAGCAGGAGGGGCGAGGAGCAGAAAACGCGTGGCAGAACCAGGCGGGCAGATCGGGCGGGTAGACCCTAACAGGCAGGTCGGGAAGGCGGGCCCAGCAGGTGGCCAGGTCGAGCTCCCGGATTGCTGAAGCGTGAGTCTGCGAGCAAATCTCGAGCGATTGCGCGATTCCACAGCTGCTTGCAAGCCACGCCTACGTGTACAGAACTGGCCGTCGAGCTGAGCATCCAAAGCCGAGTGTTTCCCATGGCCCGTATTGCTGTTGCTGGGTGGCTACCATCGCAAACATAGTTTCAACAATATGCAATTGCGGAACGTCGCAATCCCATGAAGTGGCAATCCGTTTTGCGAAACGGGCCAAAACCGCGGTGGTGGCCACCGATTGGAAGATACAGCGTCGCCAGGTGCACCCAAGTCGCACGGGCAGAAGTTGAAGCGCTACGCAGCGAACTGTCCCGAAGCATTGCGTCAGAACTGCGTCGCACAGTCAACGCCTGTCATGGAACCCCCCAGTGGTGGGGCAATACGAATGCTGCGCTGCACCGGGCGACCAGGCGGCTAGCAAGAGGCTCTTGTGTGACGGCCCCCACTGACCAAGACGGTGGATTGGTATTGATACGAAGGAACGACTTGCAGGAGCTGCTGGAGGAAAAGCTGGACGGTCGTCATTATGAATTCGACCAGGCCCCGAATAGATTCACGATCACGTCTGCGTACACGAAGCACTGCACTGCTGTGGCTCGTGCGCTGGGTGATGAAGATTTGGGGGCTATCCTGAGACAAGGGATACGGACATGTAGCGCAACAAAGATCTTGTCAAAACTTCTGCACACAGTGAAAACTCAGAAGCCCAATGGAGACATCTCTGCACGATTACTTCATTTCTCCTCGTTGCACCCCTTTTCTCTGGCATCAGCAGCGTGTTCCACAAGGTGTTCGCCGAACAGGCAATGCAGTGGACCCACGTGGTCAGAAACACCGACGCCCTCGTAGCGAAGCTTACCCAAAAAAGGTATTGTGATCTTGCTGGCTTTATGGGGTTTATGAAGCTGGGCATCAAAGATTTTTACTTGCAAGGCGACCACCACAAGATGGTAAACATAGTGGGAAGCACCTTCATTGAGAGCCAGCGTGAGGTTCTCAAGGACGCCCTACAGCTCCTAAAATTCCACCAGTATGTCCATACAGAGCACTTCCCCGATGAGGTCTGGAGGGTGGCGCTGGGTTCGGGCATTGGTCAAGAACATTCCGGCGAATTCTCTGACTTGTACTGGTACCACCTGGCAGGGAAGAGCTTCGCGGCAGTCCCATCGATTATGTCAGAGCACGGGGTGTCAGAATACATACGGTACAGAGACGACAGACTTCTGATCATCACAAGCATTGTAGGCTACATCCAATTTTCTGAACGTTTCCGAACGCTGCTACGGGACGAACACGTCATCGAAGTGGACAGGAACAGTGCGAAGGAGGTCAACATGCTGGACGTGACCTCTTTCAAGGGTCCGCGCTTCAAGACAACAGGGATTTTAGATGTAAAGCCCTTCCTGAGGCCGTCTGGCAAGAAGCTGCCCCTCAGCTCGCGTTCTTTCCTTTCACCGGCAGTCCATTTCAGTTGGCCCCGGGCCGAGATACAGCGTCTGAGGACACGGGCCTCGAGCGCGGCATCTTTCACAGAGGCGCGAGATCGAATGATTGCTTGCTTTTCCCGTCACGGCATTGAAGATGCAGTGATTCGGAAGCCGCCCGAGGTCGGCACCGCAGCTTCCCCCTCTCCCACTAATAACAACCGGTCGGCCAGAAAATCATTTTGGCCGAGGCGACCTTACCACTGGCTGACTTACAGTTCGGGTCTGGGGAGGGTGAGCCGAGACGTAATTTTACGTTGGAGCCCAATTGCCGGAAATGCCATAGGCATAGGGGGTTTCAATGTCAGAATTGTTCGGCAAGCAGGCGGGCTAAATTCGCCCGCCTACGCTTACAGGGGTCGGCAGTACGGGTTGCTTGGCAGTACCTGCGGCCGTGTGAGCTCTGCCGCGCTCACAGCGCCTCGGGTGCAGTGTCCACGCACAGTGTTGGTAGGTAGTTCCTGCCAGGCAGAGCACGCATACACCCTGCGAAATGCTTTAGAAATCATGGGTTAAGAAATTCATAATCTCAGAATTTGAATAAAAAAACCAGAAAGTCTACTCAAATCTTAGGATCTACATTGAAACATTAAGAATAATCGAGACTCTGGCCGAAAACGTAAGTTTTCTTAAGCATCGCCTAAGGTGTAAGAGCCAGGTTGAAAAAGGCATCAGCAAACAGCTGGTGAGGGGCGAGGAGCAGAAAACGCGTGGCAGCACCAAGCGGGCAGATCGGGAGGGCAAACCCTGACGGGCAGGTCGGGAAGGCGGGCCGAGCAAGCGGCCAGGTCGAGCGGGCGGATCGCTGAAGCGTGAGTCCTGCATGAACCGCGGGTAAATCTCGAGCGATAACGCGATTCCGTGGTGAATCGTGAGAAGGCCACAGCGAGAGCGTGATTCCTGAGTGCCGAAGGTGCGGCATCTGAATAACTTGCGAGGATGTCCCACGCGAGAGCGCGATTCCTGTATAGATTATGAAAAGGTCCCGCGCGAGAGCGCGACATTCGAATACATTGTGAAGAAATTTCAGGCGGAAGCCGCTGTTGTTGTAAACTGGGGGTCGGGGGTACAGCCTGAGCCCCAAGCTTGTCATGTGTAAAAATCGGGGCGCGAGCCCAGGGAGGAGCACTTTCATTGAAAAACGCGATGGGCACCAGGGGGTCAACAATGAGTGTGCTTTACAAATGGAAAAAAACTACCACGCCATCGTCATCATCATCATCATCATCATCACCATCACCATCACCATCACCATCACCATCATCATCATCATCATCGTCGCCATCGGCATCGGCAGCGTCATCATCATGTTCATGATCATCATCATCATCATCATCACCATCATCATCATCATCATCATCATACTCATCATCATCATCACCATCAGCATCATCATCATCATCAGCATCATCATTATCATAATCCTCCTCATCATCCTCATCATCACCGTTATCATCGGCATCATCAGCATCATCATCATCGTCGTCATCATTATCATCATTGTCATTGTCATCATCGTCAATATCACCATCACCACCACCACCATAAATAGAATCAGTAGCAGCACCATCAACCTCATTATCCCCGTCACCATATTCATAATCACCAACGGCAGTAACATCAGCATCATCCGCAGTAGGCACAGCATCATCAAGTTCCCCATCATCCTCAACATCAAGATCATCATCATTATCATCATCGTCCTCAGCATCATTAGCATCAGCATTATATCATCATCAGCATCATCGTCGTCGTCATCATCATCAGCAGCAGCACTACCATCATCGCCAAGATCATCTTCAGCGTCAAGCATCTCTGTTTCTTCATCACCATCAACAAAGTCATAGTCATCGTCGACATAATCATCATCATTACCACCAGCATCACCATCGTCATCATCATCATCAGCATCAACATCGGAAGCATCATCCGCAGCATCATTAGCATCATCATCGCGGTCATCAGCATCGTCATCATCATCAGCATCTCATGTGCAGCCGCTTCATCATCGTCATCATCACCATCATCAGCACCACCAATAATCGCCAGCATCAGAATCATCAGCATCACCGCCATCATCAGCATCATCATCATCAGCAGCATCGTCATCCTTGTCAACATCAGCATCATCAGCATCCGCATTATCAACGTCATCATCATCGTGAGCATCATCATCACCCTCGCCGTCATCATATGGTCCTTATCATCATCATCAGCATCATCCTCATCAACATCATAATCATCACCACGACCATAAATAATAATACTAATAATCAGCTGCATCAGCATCACCACAAAAATCGTCATCATCCTCCTCTTCGTCGTCGCTGCACTCACTCACACACACGCCTCGCAAGGAACTCCAAAACGAATGTCTGCACGCGGTATCTAAACAGCGTTCGCATCTGCCTCTCTGCTGGAGTTCTGGAGGAACTGCGCTATGTGATAGCACTTCACGATTGCACCCGCGGCTCCCACGCACCTCCCGGCCTGGGAGGAGCGGCAGGGGTCGGCTGCACGGGCGCCCCGTCAGCGGGCCACCAGGGAATGCCGGATCCGACAGGTCTGTCAGCGGCCGCGCAGGGGCGAACCGAAGCCGGCGCTGCACCCGTCTCGGAGGGGGGAGGGCGAAGGGGAGGAGGGGAAGGGCGAACGACGGCGGTGCAGCTGCCGCCCCAGAATACTCGCATACATACGTTTTTCCTGCCATCGTCGTCGCTGCTGTCTTCGTCGTCGCTGTCGTTGTCGTCGTCGTCACAAGATTCCACCACCCACACCATCTTTATCATCATCAGCATCCTCATCATCACCATCATCATCATCATCATCATCATCATCATCATCATCATCATCATCATCATCATCATCATCATCATCATCATCATCATCATCATCATCGTCATTACCATCGTCGTCTTAATACGTATGTGCACCTGCATCGCATTCTTCAGATTCGCCATCATCAGAATCATCATCAGCACCGCCATCATCACAATCATCATCACCACCTTCCACCACCATCGTCATCATGCACGGCCACCTCCACCAACAATACCACCACTATATCCCACTCTCGCCCACTCACTCCCCGCCACCCGGCGAGGCAGGACGCCCTCGAAGACGCCGTGCGAAGCATGATAAACATGCGTCTCGGTGGAAACGGGCCATTTACCCTGGGGCGCCCCTCAATTCTGGGCCGTCTCTTCACGGCCCCCGAGCCTGGGGAACGCCCTCGGAGTCCGAAAACTGCGAGAAAGCCCAGGGAACCCCCTCATCCACCTCATCCACAACACCGTTCCTTCGTGGCGCGGTGGTCTAGGGGTCAGAAAGTCGGCCCCCTGGACCTGTCCACGAGTCTCCCTCGAACGGGACCCAGCCATGGCGTTATGTCGAGCATGTCCCCCATACAGGCGGATGCTGGACACAACAAATAGAATGATTCCAAACATATTCAAAAACAGGCCAAACATGCTCAAAAAAACGTCCCGAAACTATGTCTTAACTAGTTTGAATAGTCCTCCTGTAGAGGGGCATGCCCGACCTGATCGTGGCGAAGAGCAGCCTCACGGAGGCCCAGGCAGGGCGAGTGGCGTCCGCAGGCCTCTACCTCGACCCTCGAACACCGACCTTCCGTGGCGATGGCACGTCCTACGCTGCCTGCGAAATGCTTAAGAAATCATGGGTTAAGAAATTCCTAGTCTCAGAACTTGGATAAAAGCCAGAACTTCTATCAAAATCGAGGGATTTACATTGAAAAGTTAAGAATAATCGAGACTCTGGACGAAAACTTAGGTTTTCTTAAGCATCGCCTAGGGTGTATGCTGTCTGCGCATGCCTTGCCACCCTGGCTATTATGTGTTGTGGATGCCTCGCCTGGCAGGGACTACCTGCCAGCACTGTGCGTGGACTGTGAGCCACAGGGGGGGGGGGGCGTGAGCGCTGCAGGGCCGAAACGACCACCAACCAGTCCCTACGGTCGGGAACTTTTGTTGAGCGCGTCACCGCGGCGGCCCCGCCAACGCCATCCCTTGCAAAGGGATAGCGTGTCGCTCCGCTCCGTGGTGCGGGAGGCGGGGAAAGGCTCGCGACGCTGACGCACAGGACCGCGAAGTGGACAGTGTGCCGCACCGAAGCGTAGTGGGCCAGAACTAGAAGAGCGACACGCTACAGCCAGACCAAACATAGAAAAACATCCTTCAAAAGCATGGGACCCCCCAAACCACAAGACCACTCGAGGGCCCCCTCCCCCAGGGTGCACAAGAGCATCCAGCAAACACGACGCACACTGTGATAGTGACGCTGACGATGGCGATGACGATGACGATGATGACGATGACGATGACGATGACGGTGACGATGACGATGACGATGACGATGATGATGATGATGGTGATGATGATGGTGATGATGCTGATGATGGTGATGATGATGCCGATGGTGGCGGTGGTGGTGATGCTGCTGATGATGATGACGAGTCTGATGATGCTGGTGATGCTGATGGTGGCGAGCAGGATGATGATGGTGAGAATGACAAAAATGATGATAATGGTGATAACAATAATAAGAATAAAACTGGTGATGATGATGATGAGGAGGCGGATGATGATGACGATGACGGTGACGATGATGATGATAATGATACTGCTGTTGCTGCTGATGATGATGATGCTGCTGATGATGATGATGATGATGATGATGATGATGATGATGATGATGATGATGATGATGATGATGATAACGATGTACCCTCCCCGACCCTCCCCGAGCCTACCTCGAGCCGACCGTGCCTCCTCCGCCACGCCCTCGAGGGCGCGGCCAGCCGCAGGGCGCGCGGGGGGGGGGGGCGTCAGAGCCACTAGGGGAGCGGGGGCAGCGGGAGGGGGCGCCTATGGCATGCGCGGCGCCACGCCTCGGGACGCGCCGTGGGGGGGGGGGGGGGGGCGTCCGCTTCCCCCCCAACTCACCCGCCTCGCCATCTCTCGTCCTCCTCCTCCTCCTCCTCCTCCTCCTCCTCATCCTCTCCTCCTCCTCCTCCTCCTCCTCCTCCTCCTCCTCCTCCTCCTCTCCTTATCCTCCTCTCTCCTCCTCCTCCTCCTCCTCCTCCTCCTCCTCCTCCTCCTCCCCCATTCCGCCTCCTCATCTTCCTCCTCCCCCCCTTCCTCTTCCTCCTCCTCACCTCTTCCTCCTCCTCCCCCTAATCCTCCTCCCCGTCCATGCCCTCTTTTGCATGTCCTCCTCCCCTCCTCCTCCTCCTTCCTCCTCCTCTCCCCTTCCGCCCTCATCTTCCTCCTCCTCCTCCTCCTCCTCCTCCTCCTCCTCCTCCTTCTGACCTTCCTCGCCGAGGTACATCATTCCAATCCTATTCAGCGTGTGTACCATCTTCCTCATCAGTGTAATCAGAATCGTCATCATGATCGCCACCACCACCACCACCACCACCATCATCATCATCATCATCGTCATCAGCAGCAGCATCAGCAGCAGAAGTAGCAGTACCATCATAATAAGCATTATCACCATCAACAACAATAACAACAGCGTCATCATCATCAGCTGCATCATCATGAGCATCATCAGCAGCATCTGCATCAGCAACATCATCATCATCAGCAGCAGCATCATCATGAGCATCATCCTCATCAGCATCAGCATCAGCAGCATCAGCACCATAATCAACATCAGTATCATCATCAGCAGCAGCACCACCACCATCACCATCATCAGCGTCATCAGCATCATCATCTGAATCATCGTCACCAGCATCATCATCGTCTTCATCTGCCTCATCAGCAGTATCATCAGCAGCATCAGCAGCATCATCATCAGCATCATCAGAAGCATCGTCATGATCGTCAGCATCGTCATCCTCGTCGCCAGCACCAACGTCATCATTATAAGTATCAGCATAATCATTGCCATCATCATCATAGTCAGCATCATCGTCAACAGCATCAGCATCATCATTGTCATCGACATTGTCATCACCATCAGCACCATGGCCGTTGTTATCACCATCAACATCATCATCGTAAGAATCACGATCATGATCATCATCATCATCATCACCACCATCATCATCATCATCATCATCATCATCATCATCATCATCATCAGCATCATCATCATCATCATCCTCATCCTCGTCCTCCTCCTCCTCCTCCTCTTCCTCCTCCTCCTTTCACGACGACGACGACAACGACGACGACGACGACGGCGGCGACGGCGACGGCGACCCACGACCCACGACCCACGACCCACGACCCACGACCCACGACCCACGACCCACGACGATGACCTCGAGCGCCGGGGCTGCCAAGCTCCGCCGCCCGCCGCGCGGCGGCCGCGTGCGCGCCGCGCGCGCGCGCGCCGACCGCGCCGACCGCGAGCGGGGGCGAGGGCGCCGCGCGGCGCTGGCGGCTGCGACGCGCGGGCGGCGCGGGCGACTTCGACGCGTGGCCGTCCGTCCGTTGCCAGCCGTGCGCCGTGCGCCGTCCGTCGTCCGTCGGTTGTCTGTCGTTCGTCGCAGCCGTCGTCGTCGTCGCCAGCAGCGGCAGTGGCATCGGCGTCGGCCGCCTACTTCTCCTCCAACAAGAGCTATGGAAATCCCACTTGCCCTCTGGGTGCAGGTGGTCTGGAGCGTTTCCTTCTCAAACCTCCTTCCTTTCCCTGCTCGGGCGGTTTACATTCCCCTCCTCCCTGGGCCTGGACGTGTTCCCCCGCGAGATGTCAGAGCGTCCAAGATGGCCCAAGATAGCTTCAAGAGGGCTTTCGCTAGCCCAAGATGGCCTCCAAGATCGCCCAAGGTACCTCAAGACGGCACAAGATTGCCTCCAACACGCATCCAAGAAGCCTCAAGACGGCCCCAAGACGGCTTCAAGTGCCCCCCGAGCCGTCCAAGGACCCCCCCAGGAGGCCAAAAAGTGTTCAAAACCTAAGGAAAATCAATGTGTGTTGCCTTTTCGTTTTTGCGTTCCCGATGGGCTTTCGAGGCGTCAAGATGGCCCCCAGATGGACCAACATAGCCCCAAGAGGGGCCCAAGAGGGGCTCGGTTGCGGAGGATGTCGAACCGCGCGAAGAGATTGCCACTGCGTTCTTGCGGCGCGGCGGTCGGCCGATGTTCATCAGCGCCGACACTGCCGAAGCACGCCCCTCCTCTCCCGGCTAGCTCAACTGTTCGGCCAAACTGTGAACGGGAAGGTCAGCAGTGGCATTGGGTTGCCGTTGATGAGTCCCCCTGAATCAGGACAGCCGGCGGCCATTCGCTCACGCACTCGCGCGCCATGCTGGTGGGGCACGACTAGACGCAGGCCGCCTGGCGAAACTCCTTCTGGTCTGAGCTCGCTACTGACCAAATCATCACCCCGCGCACCCATCTCTGGAAGGGCGCGCGAGCCTGCCGATCGTGCCCCAAGCGCGAAGGTTCCGCATGTTGCCGCTACCGCCGCGTGCGCCCATGCAGGAGACGCAGCCGGGGATGGCAATCATGCCCATTCTGGCGGCCTTCCATCTGGAGCGTAGTTCCCTCCGCGTGTCGTAGAAGTGCTGGGGGTCGGGTATCTACCAGCTGCGCCGCTCGGGCCGGGTGCCCCGGAGCCGCCGTCGACACTTGCCCCAGATGTGATCCTCCTCGTCCGCGCAATTGGCGTATGCCTCTAGCGCGTAATTGTGCGCGGCGCTCTCGGTACTCGGAGCATCCCGCCACGCAATCACGGGAATGTTCCTCGCATGTCGGGTCGTCACTGTATTAAACACCGCCACTGCACGCCCGTCAAGAGAAGTGCGCATCGCGACCAAGGCCTGCCAGGCTGCAGGGAATGTGCGGGCAAGGTGAAAAGTTCCGTTCCAAGAAACGAAGACGGGTTCTCCCAGATTTGTTAGGGCGGGTAACAAAGTCACCGAGCCATCCATTGCCTCCCCGCTCTTCTCTGCCTGTTCCTCCCAGGGCTCTGGCGACAGTGTCACCAGGAGCTCGGGACACTTGACCGACACCGTAGATGTCAACTCTGCATTGTGCAGCTGTCCGACATTCGTGGTTATCCCCACAAACGGGCGCAACGAAGGCGCAGGGTCCGCGAGCTGCGCCGACGCAGTCAACGCAAGCCCGGGAAGGATCTCAGAGAGAGCCGGCGCGTGGACGGGGTCCTTGAAGGTCTCGCTCGCGCACTTGTGGTGATACTGGTCGTGCACGCTCCCCGTCGCTGGCTATGGACGCGGAGGGGCGGCTGCCCCGAAGGTGAACACGTATCAGCGCAAGACCGCGATGAACGCGGACGACCACCGCAGTGGACAGCAGGTTGTATGAACGCGGCCATGAAGGCGATGGAGAGCTGGAGCCTGTGCCATCGATGCGATGCGGCCATGGTGTTGGAGCCGAAGCTCCGCTAACGACTAGAGACATGGATATAAGAGGTGAATACCTATACAACTACCCTTCGGGTGATAAGGTTGTGGGGCGGGAGAGGGGGGGAACCAACATCTGACTCAATCGATCCCACTATCGATCTCACTCAACGGAACACCACGGAACACCACGGGACACCACAGGACACCACGGGACACCACGGGACACTTGTCGATCTCACGATCGATCTCACAATCGATCTCACTAATCGGGACACCACGGGACACCACAGGACACCGCGGGAAACCTCTCGATCTTACGATCGGTCTCACTATCGATCTCACTATCGATCTCACTCAACGGGACACCATAGGACATCACGGGACACCACGGAACACCTCGGGACACCACATCGATCTCATGATCGATCTCACTATCGACCTCACTATCGATCTCAACGGGACACCACGGGACACCACGGGACACCTGTGGATCTCACCATCGATTTCATTATCGATCTCACCTTTTGGGACACCACGGAACACCACGGGACACCTCGGGGCACCACATCGATCTCACTATCGATCTCACTATCGATCTCACTATCGATCTCACTCAACGGGACACCACGGGACACCACGGGACACCTGTCGATCTCACTATCAACCTCACTCTCGATCTCACTTCTTGGGACACCACGGGACACCTCGGGGCACCACATCGATTTCAGTATCGATCTCACTATCGATCGCAATATCGATCTCGCTATCGATCTCACTATCGATCTCACTCAACGGGACACCACGGGACACCCCGGGACACCACGGGACACCACGGGACACCGCGGGAAACCGCGAGCCACCGCCAGAAGGACGGACGGACGGATGAACGGACGGACAAGCGGGCGACGGAGAATCATTTGTGTTGACTTCGCCCTGGCGACGGCGGACACCTCAGGACACCACGGGACACTACGGGACACCGCGAGCCACCGCCGGACGGGCGGGAGGGGGAGAATCATTTGCCTTGACTTCGCCCTAGCAACGGCGGACACCACGGTACACCACGGGACACCACGGGACACCGCGGGACACCGAGGGCCACCGCCGGACGGGCGGGCGGGGGAGAATGATTTGTCTTGCCTCCACCCAAGCAACGGCGGGTTGATTCCTCTCGCGCGCCCACGCAGCTTCGCCTCGCCCGCACGCACGACACGAACGAAACGAAACGATTTCCCGTTTGGGAGTCTCCGTTCCACTGCGATCTCACCCCCCTACCTCCGATGAAGGCAGACCTTCCTCTGGTGGACGGAATGCCAGGTATGAAGGCGGTAGAACTCGCGATCCAGGCAGGCACGGTAGGATCGACCCCTTGAAATGGCAACGGCAAAGACACGCAAGGACGGGGTGTGAAATGGGCACAGCTGGCACCGTTCGAGTGAGAGGAGGAAGAATAACAGAAGAAGGAGGAGAAGGGGATCAGGAGGAGCAGGATGAACAGAAAGAACAGGCTGACAACGACGGTATCGACGATGACGAACGCCTCCTCCTCCACTTCCTCCTCCTCCTCCTCCTCCTCTTCCTCCTCTTTTTTTGACAGCAACGCCCAGGCCACAGAAGAGGGCACTGCACAGGAAGGCCGTGACGAAAAACACGACGATGGCCCACATGAGCAGTGCGACGGGCTGCGGCTCCACGAACAAAATATTGACCGAGCAAAGTGAAGGAGACCACGCCCAGGCTGACATACCATTCTCGTAATTGCTACCCCCAGCTTGAAATGAAACACGCCACGCATCGACCAGTAAGCCACATACAACACATCGTCACGGAATGCGTCAGGAAGCCACGTACAGAAGATGCTCAAAAAGGCGAGCCAACTCCAGTCCATAACCAAAACTCAAGAACAGAACCGCCATACAGCCGTGTCACCCACACTTATGCGTGACAGTCAGAACGTCGTCGCTGTCGTCGGAGTCAGACCCGCATAAGGATGTCATAGAACCGACACTTTGATCGAGGTGGCAAGCGGCGAAAAAGGCGGCCTTCTCCCGGATCAGCAGGAAGACTGCACGGCACCCAGGAAAAAGACGCGATGGCCGAAGCCCCTGATGACAAAGCTCGACAGGCGGACGGGAAAAAATCCAGCAGCGTCTCCAGCACAGCTGTCCGCATCCATGTCCGCAGCAGGCAGCGGCGACCCCGATACCACCTGCGGC
>CAUYUJ010020992.1:0-12500 GCA_963575745.1 Prorocentrum cordatum | reverse complement strand
TGCCGGGTCGTCAAGCGATGCATACTGCCGCTGCAGGGTCGGGCTCCGACATTGACGAGTCCGACCACAAGGACTTCGGGCAAGCCTCAGTCATGACCGCCTTCGGGGTCAACCCAAGCCAAGCCAAGCCTCGGTCCTCCTTCTTCCTTCATCCTTTTTCCTTTTCCCTCCCTCCTCCCTCCTTCGTCCTTCTTCCTTCCTCCCTCCTCCTCATCATCATTCTCCCTCTCCTCCTCCTCCTCCTCCTCCTCCTCCTCCTCCTCCTCCTCCTCCTCCTCCTC
Organism: Prorocentrum cordatum; assembly: GCA_963575745.1. Classification (NCBI taxonomy): domain Eukaryota; class Dinophyceae; order Prorocentrales; family Prorocentraceae; genus Prorocentrum; species Prorocentrum cordatum. Next base: position 12,219 of record CAUYUJ010020992.1, on the reverse strand, counting down.
CTCCTCCTCCTCCTCCTCCTCCTACTCCTCGTCGTCGTCCTCGTCCTCCTCCTTCTCATCCTCCTCCTCCCTCCTCCTCCTCCTCCTCCTCCTCCTCCTCCTCCCTCCCCTCCTCCCTCCCTCCCTCCCTCCCTCCCTCCCTCCCTCCCTCCCTCCCTCCCTCCCTCCCTCCCTCCCTCCCTCCTCCCTCCCTCCCTCCCCTCCGTCCCTCTCCTCCTCGTCCTCCTCCTCCTGCTCCTCCTCCTCCTCCTCCTCCTCCCTCCTCCTCCTCCTCCTCCTCCTCCTCCTCCTCCTCCTTCTCCTCCTCCTCCTCCTCGTCATCGTCATCGTCGTCGTCATCGTCGTCGTCAACCTCGTGCCTTGCTCTGCCGTGCTCGTCCCAAGGAAGTCCGCGTCGGCAGAGCCCTGGGCAGCCCACCCCGCCCAGGCCTGCCCAGGCAGCCGACACGGTGACTCTTCACCACGAGGTCCCCGTGGCTCTCTGCAGTCGGAGTCAATCATCGGCGGCGAGCCCGGGGGGGGGGACAGGCTCAGGTTTTCGACGCTCTCTGTGCGCGTTTGATCCTCCTGGAGCGCCCTCGTGGCCACGGCTGGGTCCACCTCGAGGTTCTGGTCGGAGCGGATCCCAGGAGAGGTCCCTGGGCCAGTCTGTGTCACCCCTGGCCAAGGGCAACGCCAGTCGGCGGCGAGCGAGGAGGGGGAGTGAGAGGGGGCGGGCCCTTCTCAGAAGGCTCGGGAGTCCCCCGGCCTTCTGGGAGGTTTTCTCGCCCTTCCCTGAAGGAACAAGAAACTGATCACAGAGCCGGAGGGCTTCTGAGAAGCCCCGCTGTCTTCTGATTCCTCCTCATTCTCACTTACCCCCCTCGCTCGGCGCCGAGATTGAAGAGGACACGCGAGAGGACACAGGACCCTCCGAGGGCCACATACAGGAATGTAAAAAGGCATTGGCCGCGAAGCACAAAACAAAAGGGTACGCTTGATTTGGCAGAATCGACCTGCCAATCAGCCTCGACTGTACAACAGCCTGCTGAAGCAGTACAGCCCTCGTCGTCGTCACCGATTGTCGAGGATCGCGGTTTTCGTGTCCTATCGACGGCTCGGGGCGCTTTCGTGCTTGATTTAATGACGAAACATGAGCTTGTCCGCTGCTTACACGCAAAGAAGCAAGCGCTAATGACGCCACGATTGTCAGCCGTCCTCGCATGAGGTTCCGATATTGCTTCAAGACGGCACCCAGGCATCCCAAATAGCTCCAGCGCATCCGATAATTATAGGAAGGGGCCGGCGGCAGAGGGCGAAGCCCTGAAGGACAGACATCGATACTTCTCCAGATGTTGAAGGTTGAACATACTTCCCCTTCCCCCCTACACTGACCTTCACGAGCGGCGAGCATATCTTTATCCACATTCTCGCGGTCTGGATTCTGGGGCGCGGTCGCACCGATGCGTTCCACGCAGGGCATCCACGAGAAAACGCGCCGTGTACACGGGGTCGCGGCCCGGGGGCCAGGCCCACGAGGTCGTAGATACGGACATGCTCTCCGCCTCTGAGACCCAAACATGCGACGCCCTGACTTTGTCAGTGCGGGGTCCCCGGAAGTCCCGACCCTTTCCCTGGGGCCAGCTTACTCCAGATCTCGTAATAAAAGGGAGGGGATCTCATTTCGGGGGGAGGGTCTCTTCCAGGCTATCTTGGAGGGCCTGGGGGGGTCTGGGGACGATGTTTTGGAGGGTTCTCCCACGGGGGGGGGTCTGAAATGGCTTGTCTTGGAGGGTCCAGACCCCCTCCCTTTTATTACGAAATCTGGAGTACTATCCCGAATAATTGTCCGACGCGCCTGGGGCCCGGCGAGGGCCCCTGGGGGCCGAGAACGGCAGACGAGCCTCTGTCCCGAACTCCTGACGGCGCGGGCACGTCTGGGGACCTGCCCTCCTGCCCCGGATTCTTGCACGCGTGAAAACATAGAGGGCTCCCAGGTGGGGTCCGACTATAAAGGGGCGGAGGATCGCGCTGCCTCGCCAATGCGTCGCCGATGCTTCGGCGACTGATCGGCGAGGCATCGGCGACGCATCTGCGACGTCGACGTCGGCGGTGCATCGGCGACGTCGGCTTGGAGACATTCTGGCCCCAAATCCGGTCGCATCGTCGATGCATCGGCGACGCGGAGCGATGCTCGGAGCAGGAAAAAACGGCAGAAGCATGCAGCATAAACTTCCGGAGGCCAAGGGGGCCCAGCGGTGATCCAAGACATCCGCGCGGACCTCCGAAAGTCGATGCCCATGCAATTCTGTGTTCCTCGAGATTCCCCGACCCCTCTCTGTCTTGAGCCCAACTGGGAGGTCGAGCAGAAGACCGGCGCGATCCCCGGCGTGGTTTGACCCTCGGGCGCCGCACCCCCAGGCTGCGACCAGAGGCCTCCCAAATGGCCCCGAGATGGCCCCGAGGTCGCCCCACAACGGCCGAATGCCGATACGGTCAACCAGTACGGTAAGGATGCGCGATAAGGATGCAAGGGCCGTGGACGCCCATTTCGAAGCTTTTCGAGCGGGGCGCGGCCAGCGAAAGCGGCGAAGCATGAACCGAGGAGGCAAGGATGCAAGGATACCCTTGGAAAGGTTGCCCATCCTTACTGTGCGGGTCGACTGTACACGTCCCTGAACAGGGCAACTCCAAAGAAACAGAACAATGGCATAAACAGAAAAACTCGGAGGTCCGCGCGGATTTCTCGGATCGGCGTTGGACATTCCCTTGGCGCGCGGAGCGCGCCAGGGGCGGCGCCGGAGGCGCCGCCAGGGGGCTCCAGCGTCGATACGAGAAATCCGCGCGGACCTCCGGGTTTTAACGTTGCTGTCATCGCTCGTTCCCCTAAACTCGTCAGTTGACTGAGTGACTTGGGATGGGCTGGTGGGCATACGCGAAGCGCCAAGAATTACCAAAAGCTTGAAAACAGATCGGGGGCGGCCAAGAGGGGTACGTCCAAGAGGGGGGGGCGCAAATCATGGCCCGAGGCATGTGCGCGGCCCAGGGGGGAGGGCCAAGGACGTAATGAACTAAGAAGAGGCGCCATGAAATCTGAGGAAATCTCATGGCCCCCGCCATGATATCCACCCCCCCTAGTCATCACCCCCCCCTTGGCCGCCCCCGAGATGGGCTTGTGGGCACACGCGAAGCGCCAAGAATTCCTAAATGCTTGAAAACACCGGCGCCCCGACGTGCTTTGACCGCCGGGGCGCCGCACGAAAGCCGAGGACGCGTCAGCCTCGGATTCGGGGGACTCGGGTCGGCTTGACGGGGCCGCCAGGAAAATGATAACCAGCCTCGAACTGATCCCAATCCCTTAGATGGGCGATCAAAAAGCGACGACAATCTGAGGGATGTGCTCGCAGAAACTGAGGGAATCCTTCAGATCGACATCGAGGTGAGGTGATGCCAAACACAGGATGTTTCAAACTGGTAAAATGACGAAACTCAATCTGCAATTTGACGCGAGCTCCCGCTGCAAACATCCCACGAAAACTGCACCGTCAAAACCCAGGATGCGCCGGTAGAAAAAAGCAGTGACGCACTGACCTGGGCCAATGCGAACCTGGGTCAGTCAGGCTTTGCACGATCATGCAAGATCCTGCAAGATCCGGCAAGATCCTGCACGCAAACGCGGGTCAATGCACCCCTGGCTCTGCAGGATCCTGCAAGATCCGGCGCTCTGGCTGACCCCCCCTTTGCATTGACTCAGCATGGGGGAAGCGAGTCCTGAGGGAACCGGGAGCCTTCCCCCAAAACGAGATCTGCATCGTGAGTCGTCTTCTGACAGTCCCGGGACCCGTGGAGGGCCCCGAGAGCCCGAAAACGACGAAAACCTCAGGACACAATTCCCCCAGGACCGGCTTCCACCAGGGCGAATTGACCCCCCGTCCCAAGGCTCCCGAAAGTATCGGCAAACCCACGTTCCGGAGAACCCGAGTCTTACGTCTTGCGAGGCGGGGGTTTACCCAGATCCACCGCCAAGGACCGACGTCCTGAGGACCCAGCGGACGGTGGATGTGGAGATCTAGATATATACATACACGCTTATATATATCACATTACATATAAATATGCAGTTGCACATACGTATACATACACATATACATAGATCTATTCATGCACATATAAATATACACATACGTATGCATACACCTATGTAAACATATGTGTATATATAGACACGTATACAAATTCGCCGGCCCAACGGGCCAGAGGCGTGCTAAGATCTCCGGTAACTTGTTAACAATATTTCTAGTTCGCGCGCGCGGAGCGGCCCCTGGGGGCCCCCGGACGAAAAGTACCCCGGCAAGGTCCCGAGAGAAGCCCGGGAGAAGCCACCAGACCACTCCAGGGGAGGGTATTTTTCGACACCCCTCACGAGGATCGTGGCCTCCGAGGGGGGAGCCGCAATCGACTACCCCCAAGAGCCCCCCAAGAGGCCCTGGGGGCCTCCAAAACGCCGCCAAGGAGCCCCAAGAGACTCCCAAGAGGTCCCCAAGAGGCCCCCAAGAGGCCCTAAAGAGGGCTCCAGGGCCGGCGGCATGAGCGAAGCGATTAAATAACTACACTGATACGCACAATTGTGAATGTGCATGTGCAGATGCATCTATATGTACATATGCATATACACATGTACATATACATGTACATAAACATGTCCATTGTCAAATACATCTACATGCGCGTAAACATATACACATACATATACGCATACATATGCATATACATAGAATGCACATATGCATGTGCATATGCAAATTCAATGTATACACATATACCTATACGTATACATATACACTTAGATATACACATACACATACACATACATAACTATATAGCTATACATATATGAATACATTTTCATAAATCCTAAACATATACACATACCTATACGTCTACATATACATGTATATACACCGACATGTACAGCTGTTGAAGTGTATATGCATAAACATATACATATAACGAAAGCTATCATAAACATATGTATGCATAAACATATGCATATGTGTAAACGAATGTGTATATATATATATAGATATATATATATATATATGTATACACCCTGGCCCGCGGAAGCCAAAATGTGTCCATATCCACCGCCTGCGGAGCGCCGCGAAAATCGATCATCCTGGCGGTAGATACGTGGAGGTCTTCTTACTCGGCAGTGTCGACATTGAGCGAGAAGAGGGGGGGAGGGGGGGTCTGGCTCCGGACCTCTGCTGAGCGCGACCGTTTGGAGCAATGCTCCCCTGGGGAATCCCAGGGGGAGGCGGGGCCCCCGTCCCGTGCTCACCCCATCTGCTTGAGACAGGCGCCGAAAGCAGCCAGGCCTTCTCCATGGGAGGGCGGGGGGGGCGACGGGGTGCGAGGGCCCGCGCCGATCGGCAAAACATGGGTAACGAAGAATGACATAAACATAAAAATTTGGAGGTCCGCGCGGATTTCTCGGATCGGCGCTGGACCCCCTTGGCATCGCCTCCGGCGCTGCCCCTGGCGCGCTCCGCGCGCCAGGGAGGGGGGTCCAGCGCCGATCCGAGAAATTCGCGCGGACCTCCGAGTTTTTATGTTTGTGTCATCCTTCGCTCGCCTCAAACAAGGAGCAGGGCAACGACCCCCGTGTACAAATCCCCGCCTCGAACGCTGCGAACTTTGCCCCGAGGGGGCAACGACCTCCGTGTGCCCACCCGCCGGTCGTTGAAGGTAGGTATTTTTGGATTCCCAGACCCCAGTCAACTTCAAGCGCCTTCCTACTTCAGGAATCGGCTTGCTGTTGCTGTGTTTTGTTATTCTCTGGGGGGGCCTGGACCCAATCTGCTATATCCGCCTTCCTACTTCATGTTTCTACCTACTTCTTCCGACCGACGCGTAACTTCCCGCCTCGAACGCCCTGTGTACGAAACCCCGCCTCGAACGCTGCGAACTTTGCCCCGAGGGTTTGGACGCCCGAAATGGGTACCGAAAGAATGGGTACGATGCCCAACAACAAATGTTGTCCCAAACCATCAGCGGCCGCTGTTGGGCCGGCGGCCTTCTGTCTCGAATGGACACAGGCCGCGGCGGCGTGGACAGCGAATCCTGCTCAAGATGAACAGGAACTGCTGTTGGGCATCGTACCCATTCTTTCCGTGCCCATTTCGGGCGTCCAGAGAGGGGGCAACGACCTCCGTGTGCAAAAACTTCCCGCCTCGAACGCTCCTCAGGGGGACGTAAGACCTGGGTACAGAGGACTCGGAAATCCCCGACGAGGTCGCCAAAAAAATGACGAGGCCGAGCCTGCATTTTGACGAGGCCTCCCGCTGCAGACATCCCACGAAACTCCTCCTCGTCAAAATCCGAGGCGCGGTCGTCAAAAAACGATGGCGAACCCGAGTCCTGGCAAACCCTGGTCTTACGCTCCCCCGATCCGTGTACGAACCCCCGCCTCGCACGCGCTGCGAGCCCTGCCCCGAGAGAGAGAGAGGGCGGCTCAGGCCTCCGTGGCGGCGCCCACGACGGCCCGCAGGGCTCCGGCGGCCCTCCTCGCCGAGGGGGTGCTGCTCAGGAGGGGCCCCTGGCCCCAGGTCAGGCGTGTCCTCTTACAGGCGGAGCTTGGACGAAAAACTTGAAAATACCATTTTTTTTAAGGAGAAAAAATGCCCCCCCTGGCCCCAGGTCAGGCGTGTCCTCTTACAGGCGGAGCTTGGGCGAAAAACTTAAAAATACCCATTAAAAAAAAAAACATCTAAATTTAGAGAAGAAGAAAAAAAAAAAAAAACTGGCCTTAGGTCGGGCGCGTCCTCTTACAGGCGGAGCTTGGGCGAACAATTTTTAAAAATACCCCACCCCCCCACCCCCCCACCCAAAAAAAACATACCGAACAACAAAAAAAACAAAGATATTCAAAAGTACTTGAAATCGTCCCCAGGCTATTGTTTGACTGTCTTTGAATTTTCCTCCCGTAGAGGGACAGGCCCGATAGAACCCTGTCTCCGCTGGGCGCTGCTGCGCAGGGCGGCGGCGAGATCTGCAGTGTTGAGGCCGGCAGCAGTCGGCGGCGAGCCCGGGGGAGGGGCTCAGGGGTTCGAGGTTCGCTCTCTGTGCGTGTTTGCTCCACCTGGAGTGCCCTCGTGTGAGGGGCAACGATAGGAGGGACTGGCACAGAGGGGGTGCATCGACATGGAATCGGCGATGCACCGCCGATAGATCGCCGATAGGCCCCCGATAGTGAGTCCTGGGCGAGGTGGGGCTATCGGGCCACTATCGGCGATTAGTGGGCGATGGGGGGGGCGATGCATCCCCCCCTATGCCGATCCCCCCCTATCGTTGCCCCTGACGTGGCCACGGCTGGGTCCAACTCGAGATTCCGGTCTGGTCAGAGCGGAGTCCCAGGAGAGGTCCCTGGGCCAATCTGTGTCACCCCTGGCCAAGGGCAACGCCAGTCGGCGGGGAGCGAGGAGGGGGAGTGAGAGGGGGCGGGCCCTTCTCAGAAGGCTCGGGAGTCCCCCGGCCTTCTGAGAGGTGTGCTAAACCTTTTGCGAAGACACAGGGAACTTCTCAGGAGGCGCAAGGGCTTCTGAGAAGCCCCGCCGCATTCTGAGAGCTTCTTCCCCTTCTCCCTTCCCCCCCGCCTCGCTCGCCGCCGAAGTAAGGCTGCGCGAGAAGGATGCAGGGGGCTTGGACGGCCACGCCGATGCTTCTCGAGCGGGGCTGGCCATCGGAAGTGGCTGGGGTTGGACCGAAGAGGACCAAAGAGGCAAGGATGCAAGGCCACCCCTAAGAAGGGGATCGTCCATACTGTCAGTTTCGACTGCTCTGAGGGGGGGCCAGGGACACACAAGTCAACAGGTACGGATCCCAGGATTCCCCATATGTCCCATACTCTCTGGAAGTTCGTCCTCCCCTCCACTTCCCTAATTTCCCATCTACCTTCCTGGGGTTAAACGATTGCTTGTGTCTGTGGGTGTTTGGGTTTTAATATACACGGATCTGGGCCTCCTGAACGGGGACCGAGCAAATGGGGTCGAGGGATCGCTCTGCATCGCCCAATGCATCGGCGATGCTTCTCGATGCCGAGGTCGACGACATCGCCGACACATTGGCAAGTCATCGGCGAGGCGGCAGGATCCTCTGACCCGATCTCCTCGGACCTCATTCTGGAATTAAGTCGGGCGTGTCCCTCTACAGGAGGAGTACTCAAGAATTGTAAAAAACAGTCTGGGGACGATATTTCCACTATGTTTATTTTTTCGCCCAAAATCCGCCTGTAGGAGGACATGCCCGACCTAATTCTGGGAGGCCTCCGGCATATCCACCGGCCCTGTGGCCAGGCCCACCCGAATGGTCAAAAATATTGAAAAATATTTAAAAATAAACTTATCGAAAAATCGTCTCCGGACTATTTGTTAACTATTCTTGGATATTCCTCCTGTAGAGGCACGCCCGACTTAAGGCCAGAGGCAGTGGACATGCCCAGATCTCGTCGCCCGAGAAGGGGGGGGCGATCAACTGGTGGGGGCCAGAAAGGTGCACCTGTCGTGGCCATTTGGGGCCCCAGGCGGCCCTTTTGGGGGCCCCTAAGGTACAGAAGCTGCACCTCTCTTCACCCCCCCCACTTATTGCCCCCCAAAACGCAGCGCATGACCCAAGGTGCTCCCAGGAGTTCTGAAGGCCCCCGCATTAGATGCTCGTTCTGGGGACTTCCTGGAGCCATTGGCGCCACTCATGCGTCGACGCTGCGTCGAACGTCCGTCGACGTGAGATGATCTTGAGTCGAACTTGAGTCGAACTAGAGTCGAACTTGAGTCGAGCTAGGGTCGAACTAGAGTCGAACAGATCCGTCAGGTGGGCCCCAGGAAGGACCGCGCCCGCAGTCTCTGGAGCACCCCTCCACGAGGCCCGGAGGGCCCTGGGGGCCCCAGGAGGGGGGCGACAAGCTGGGGACGCCTCGTGCCAGGCACACCCGTTGACGACCGCCCGGGTCCTCCGCTCCTTCCACAGCCTCTTGCGGAGCTTCTTCTCCTCGGCGGCGGGCAGCGGGCGGCGCACGGGGCGCGGGGGCGGCCCGCCCAAGAGGGGCAGGGAACTGCCCAGATTGGACAATCGGCCCTCTCCTTAAAGAAGGCCTCCCTGAGGGCTGGAGGACTTCCGAGGGAGGCGCTGCGCCGTCATGAGACCGCTCTCCTCGCTGCGCACGCGGCCAGAATCTGCTCAAAGCTGGCTCCTGCGAACCCCGCTGGTTCCCGGACCCATCCCTCCTGACCCACTCTTGGGGAGACCAAAAGGTACCGATACCGCTACTCCCCAGACCTCTCCCAGGGTGCGTTCTGACCAGGACATCAAGGCGAATCCAGCGGTGGCGACGAGGGCCTCCCAGGAGGCCCCAAAAGGGGAAAATGGCCGAAGGGTAGAGGTATGGGTACCTGTTCCTCCTCCGAACTCTTGGAGCTGCGTCTGGCCGTGGCGACGAGGACCACCCAGGGGCCTGATAGCCGAGCCTAGCTGCAAAAGCCCTCAAACCGTCGACCCTCCCGATACTCCAATCTCCCCCGGGCCCCGCAGACCTCTGCGCGCCCGCCAGGCGTCCTCTGGCGGGCACAGGTGGCAAAACCCGCACACGGTGCCGGAGCTGCAGCCACCCTTGAAGACAAAGGCGCAGGGCTTGCAGATGCCGAGGTAGTGGCCCCTGGTGGGGGGGGGGACAAAAAGAAGCCGATGCCGCTGCTCCGCAGACCTCCCCACGGGCGCGTCCTGACTAACACTCCGAGGCGAGCCAAGCCGCGGCGGCAAAGCCCTCCCCCCGGATTCCCAAAAAGACGAAAACGATGGAAAGCCATGGGTGTAGGATGCAAGCGCCTTGGAAGGCCGTGTCGACACTTTGCGAGCAGAGCGCGGCCAACGAAAGCGACCATGGATGGGACGAGGGGAAGGATGCAAGGGTAACCTTGGAAAGTTGCTCATCCTTACTATGCGGGTTGATTGTACGTTCGCCCGCACTTCAAAATGCTATCAAGATCGGCCCCTGGAATTCCTCCTGGGGCCCATTGGCTGGCTTCTCGAGCTGCGCCCAGCCGTGGCAGCGCGAAAACCTCCAGAAACGCCCCCAAAGCCCTCCGACACGAGGACATCGTCGGTCGTTGTCGGCATCGGCACGTCTCCCTCATCTAGAGGCCTCCCAAATGGGCTACGAAAAGAAAGGGGTCTTACGCGAGATGACATAGCGACTTTACGCCGCAGCTTACGCGGACCGCCAGCGCGGCACGCTGCATTGGAAACGAGGGCGCTTACGCGCGGCCTCACGCGAGCAGCTAACGCGCCAATGTCGGCGCAGACGTCCCCGTTCTCTTTCGTCGCCGAAATGGGGTCCGAGTAGATGGGCTCGGAGGATCGCGCCGCATAGCGATGCATCGGCGTCGTCGGCGTGGAGAAAATCGGGCTCCACCTCGAGCTGTATCGCCGACGCATCGGCGACGCGTCACGATCCAATGACCACATCTACTTCGGCCCCATCTGAGCGGCCTGGACCGGGGCAAATCGGGGATCTCTGAGATCCAGAGCTTCTGGCGGATGCATCTCCAGAGAGCGTTGGGACGCTCTTAGGGCGGTCAGCAACGCTCTGGAGCGATTCATCCTGGTCCTACTAGGATCGGCGCGGGGGTTGCCAAAGGGATAGGGGGGTGATCATTGGATGCCAAGGTGGGTCATATCTGGCCTAACCTAGCTTAGAAGCGGGTTACAAATGCCCTAAGTGGCCGAGAAGGGTTAACGATCCAGGCTAGGTGGGCTCCGCCCACTTAATAGCGGAGATATCAAAGCCGCTTGGGGCAAGTGTAATCCACTAAGAAGACAGGCGAGGCAACATATAACCCACCTGGGCATCCATTGATCGCCCCCGCGCCGATCCCAATACATACGCCCGACACACCCCCTGCTGGCATGAAAGAAACGGGTCGTGAGGGAATCGGGTCCTGGACCAGGGGGCCTTCGTCGTCTTCTGACGGTCCTGGGGCCCTTGGAGGACCCCGGGAAGCCCCAAAAAAGCGCAAAACCTCAGGACCCGTTGCCCTCAGTGTTAGGTCGGGCATGTCCCCCTACAGGCGGATTTGGGAGGAAAAATTAAAAATAGCCAAAAATACATTCAAATATCATTAAGAAGAGTAAATAAGATCGCCCCCAGACTATGGTTTAACTATTTTCGAATGTTCCTGCTGTAGAGGGACATGCCCGACTCAACCGTTGCCCTCAGTGCGAGGCGGGGAGGTATCCATATCCACCGCCTGGGCACGGACGTCCCAGCGGGCCCCAGCGGGCGGTGGATGCGGACAGATGTTGGCCCCCCACGGGGGCCCGAATGCATCCACATCCACCGCCCGTGGTGGGTCCGCGAGGATCGATCCTCTTTGGGACGCACATAGACACAAGTACTATATGTCCTCCTCGGAGGCGCGCGTCCGACCCGAACATATAATATACCCATCTTGTAGTAGATCGTTTCCCGAGCGGTGTAGCCAGAAAGCGCCCGCCACGACGCAGCTACTGTAAGATTTCTCGGTGGGCGCGTCGCCCCTGGCGGGGCGACGCACATATAGTACAAGCATGCTGGGGTGACGCCGACTCTAGGCCTACGACTCAGGACCCATTTCCTTCATGAGAGGCCTCCTAGATGGGGTCCGAGTAGGTGGGGTCGGAGGATGGCACCGCATCGCCGATGTAGCGGCAATGCGTCGGCGAGGCATCGGCGATGCATCGGCGAAGCATCGCCGCCGTCGGCGACGCATCGGCGACGCTGGCGTGCGTGAAGCAAATCGGGCCCCACATCGAGCCGCATCACCGATGAATCGGCTATGCGGCGCGATCGTCCGACCCCATCTACTCCGACCCCATCTAAAGAGGCCTACAGAGGATCGTTCCTCTGGGCCTCGCACTTAAGACCCGATTCCTTCATTTGAGCAGGGACCGACCCTACCGGCATCCCCATAGGCCTCCCACAAAGTGTTCTGAGAACCCCAGAGTCTTCTAAGAACAAACATAGAGCATGAACCCGACGTCTTAAAACAAGACAGTCTAAGCCAGAAACGTGCAGAGAACCTTTCGTGCAGACCACACAAAGGTTCTTGAAACATCACTTTGGTGGGCCTAGAGGCGAGCCAGGATACTTCGCCACTGCTTGATCATTACCCGCTTCCTTCATGGCGGCCCTGGCCTGGACAGGAGAGC
>CAUYUJ010020991.1:0-146634 GCA_963575745.1 Prorocentrum cordatum | reverse complement strand
GGCTGTCCGGGGTAACTCGGCAAGTGAAAATAATGTCGATGCTGCGCGTTCCTGCTCTGAGTTATCTCCTCCGCTCGTTTCCTTTGATCTCACTAGCCCCCCTGTCCTCGAATACCTGTCAGACGTCCGAGTCCCGAGTAACTCTGCGTCGGCATGCACTCCATGTTGGAGCTGAGTGTCTGGATGCATGAGACATGATGTCCAATGATAATTTCTGGTCCATGCTAACGCAGGCCCATGTCAGTTCCCATTCAACTCAACGTGCTGGCACTGGCCTTGAGATTTCACGCTGGGGGGGCTTCCGACCCAGAGACTGTTCGCAAGGTGCCGCGCGGGTTTCTCCATGCCCCCCCCCTCATTTCACCGCCGGTCTCAAGTCATAACAGCACATATCACCATCGCACGCTCGCGCCCCAACGCGCCTAGCATGATCTGCGTTGGCGACGCGGTCCAACTTGAGGCCGCCGAGATGTGTTCGAATGGAAAATATGTTCAATACTCGGAACCTCAAAATTCCAAAGAAATTTTCACGGCTTCAGCCCGAAATTAATTAGTTCCTTCATTGTTCTGGCCCACGTCTCATCGACTCGTTGAATGCCAACAGCCCGCTGAAGGCTGCGCAGATAGGACTCAAGTAATAGGAAGGTGGCTTTGCTCTTGATTCTTATATTGTCTTCTGCTCGCATCGCGTCACGATCCAAAGCCCCATGGGTTTCCATACTCGTCTCAAGTAGGGGGGTCCATGGCTAACCCCGGTACACATCTGGATTTGTTTCGCCATGCCTGTAACTCGTACTGGCGAGTAAGCCCCAGTAGCGCGTGCCTGCGCGTCATGCTGACCTTTGCCGCATAGCCTTACTGCTCTACGAGCATCATTCACCTGCGTAATGACGTCCAAGCTGGCGCCGAGTAGCCACTCCACCACGACCGCATCCAAACCCATCATGATTGACCCGTCGCGTACCGCAAGGGTGTTCATGTTGTCTGATTCACTCTCCTGCTCGTGTATATATCATTCACGTCCTCGTCGTCGGGCCCCTCGCCGCCTCCGACTCCCTGACTCACTTGCTGTATCTCCTCGCCCTCATCCTCTACCTCTCAAATTTCTCTGGCTCTCATCGTCCCCAGGGTCCTCTGACTTCTTCCTCGCTAATGCTGATCTTGGCGGGGTGACGCTAGCTGGTCGCTCTTCGCTATCACATCCAGAGATTACACGGAATTCAATCCATTCAGTCCAAGGCCCTCGTGACTCCCTGCCACCTGCAACATTCCAATCATCGATTAGATCCTCCACTTCGCCAGTTTCCTGATAAGTTAAATGCGTTCGTCTCTCATTGCTCAATCGTTTTGGTAGTCTAGCCCTCACGTGACCAGGCGAACGCATTCTGGGTCTGGGTTCGCGATGCCGCCGGATGGCTAACTCGTCCTGAAGAACCCAATCGCCTACGAATGGGTCCTTCAAATGCTTGTGCAGCCGGTAACTGCTGGGCTCCATCCTCATCTGGGCTGCTGCTAATTTCTCTCAGATGTTCTGGTCGTCTTGCCCCCTAAGCCACTCGATGACGCGCTGCCGACGCTCTGCGCTGCGAGGTCTGCGGGTCGAATGTCCTCTGGCTATACTTTTGCACCTGTGACGTCCTGGCGCAGGTCCCGCTGCTACGCGCGCCGGCTTCTTCACTGCGAATCCTCGAGCTACTGGCGGCTGGGAATCTGCAGCTAGACGTTGGCTGGGCAACGGCATCGGGGAGATCACTCTGGCTGCAACTTCCTTTCCAAGCGCGTTCAGGCATGTCTGCCTGGGTAACCCTTTCATTTTGCTCACCTCATCTAGGCCCCACTTCTTCCCGTCGCTCCCTTCGTGCCTGAACTCGCGAGACTTGGCGGCGCCCTCTGGAGTGCCCGCGATTAGCTCTCGGCTGGTTTCACGCATTCCCCGAGATGCACCACTCCCCCGCCATTCCTCGAGGTCGGCGCCTCCTTTTCGAAGCGGAATCCGCAAGTGCATGAGGCCCTCTCCAAACTCGAGCGTCGGCATGTTGAATTTCGCGCCCCGCATCTTTCGAGGGCCGCCTCGCCGTCGGCGGCCGTCGCGAACTCGTCGATGGGAGTGCGCGGGCACGCCGCCCGCCAAGGCAGTAGGGCATGCCCTTCACAGGGTTCAATATTATATGTGTCGTCCATCGCACTCCTTAATTTCATAAATTGGCCCTTTCCTCTTCTGATTGCCCTCGCGACTTTGCCATTCGCATGGGATTCTAGGACCGGACAAACTTACGCTCCTGCGTGGAGGTTCCTGAGTGCGGCAACGGATGGACCCATCGCTTGGGGGGGATCACTTTTGCGGCCAGTGAATAAGATCAGATCGCAAAACACCTTGGCTGAGTACGGACCCGTGCCTTTTTCTAATAAAACTCGGCCCCAGGTTAGCTCTGTGTCCCAGCAGCGCGCCAGGGTGATTGGGCCCCCCTGCCTTCTTCCTCGCCGCCCCTTGCGTTCCCACCTGACCGTGTGTAGTCGACTGAGATCATCGGCGCCCCCTGTCCTGGAATCCTCATCATCTTCCTGCGGGACCCCCCCTGGCTTTGCGTCTGTGGGCGCGCCAGCTTCGATGTGGCAGGTGCTTTTCTTCCTGCATAATTCAAATTTACGCGATCGCTCGGGGCACCCCGGCCCCCTCGTCGGCATGCGCGCCCCCCGCGTAACTCAACTCACTGCCCCCTGTCCTCGCCCTCTTCGTCTTGCTCGAAAAATCACGATGACGGGATTTCGATTGGGGCTCGCGGGCTTGCTCGGACTCAATGGAACAAGGCCGCTATTCGAGTTCCCTGTCCAGGAAAACCCCCACATCTTTCATCGCGGACTTCCTCGACTTTCCTCGCCCCTGGCCTGCCGCGCCTTTCGGGGCCTGGATGGTGAACTGGAAGTAAACGCTTTTCTCATGGATCGTCGTCTTCTGCTCCGTCGCTCTGTGTTCCAGGTAAATGCGGGATCGCCCGCCTGCATCTCGACCTAACGCTATGCGATTACCCCTCCTGCGATGTCACGCGCAAGCCCGAATGTCTGATTTTCCGGCGACTTGGATGGGCATGCTCACCGCGGGCCCCTTGTCATTCTTACCCACAAGAACTCGTTGCCCATAACTGCTGATGACCGACCCATTAGCCGCGCTGCATTGCTTGCCGCTCCTGGAAGCCTCCGCGGGTCTGACGGGGAAGCGGGGCCCCGCGTTCGGACAGCCATCGCTTCCATGCCGCTCTCCTGGCCCCTTACTCGCACCTCATTAACTTCCCTGTCGGGCCCCTCCATGTCCGCCAGCTGCAGCTCGGCGCACTTTGGCCTCAAACTTTTCTCCTTCTTCATGTGCACTAGTACTTGGTTGCCCCAGTCGGTGCCGAGCTCACAGTGAGCGCTACGCTCGCCTCCTCTTCATCTCAAAAACTCGCCCCCTGTTCGTCCTCTTTGTCGCGGCGCTGCGCCCTCCACTCTTGCGCCCCTTTACTGGCCCCGGTGCCTCGACGTTGCCGATGACGCCGCGCGCGTCGGCGGGTTCGCCCATTTAGTCGATGCCGCGGCACCCCCGTCCAGGCAGGGGTTGCCCACGCATCTGCGCGGGCACTACTGTGCCTCTGGCCCCCCCTGACCTGCGGCGACCTCGTCGGCGTTCCTGGTGCTTCGTGCTGCGACGTGACCATTTCTCAATATTTGCAACAAACCCTGTCACTGATCGGCGCATCTTATCCCTTGCCTCCTCCTTCCCATCCTGGGGCTTGTTTCCCTTGTTAGCCTCCTGAAGGATTCCCACCCATAAGCGCCCCGACGCCCTCCTTTGTGTCCTCCTGCCCGCGCTTCTTGGTGACCTGTGGCGCCGTTGAATTCCCCCTTTTTCCAAATCCTTGTCCTTTGGCGGTTCCTTCTAGTGTCGCAGTCTTTGGCAGCGAGCCCAGGTCCCCCGCGCGCGCAACACGTGGGCAATGTGCCCTTGCCCGCCCCCTTGCCGGCACCGTTCGCGTCGCCGCCCCACTCGCGCCCCCCGTTCCAGGCCCGCCCATTTCCGCGAACGATCGAGGGAAATAACCGCCGCATCTGACAGCTGCCCGGGCCCGCTAGGACCAGGCGGGCGAGGCCATGGCCTCCTGTAAACTGCAGACGCGCATGGGAACTGCGAGACGCGCAAACAATCATGAGTCTGCGCAATACACAAAAGTTATGGCGGAAAAAGCGGGGAGGGGGAAGTCCTGGTTATGAGCGTCGGCGAAGTGATGATGCAATTGCGCTCGAGCGTTTGCCGCGTAAAGAAGTCTTGAGCTAAGCGAACCCAGGTGAAGTCGTTCGGCTTGCCCTGCCCACTGATTGGCGCGGGCGCCGGTTGCAGGTCGGGTCGCTCGTCGCCCCAGAGCTCGCGCTGGCCGCCGCGGCGTCTCCGGCCACGTTGGCGTGAGTTCTCTCCCGGTTACCGGCGGAGTGCTCGCCGCGCCCAATGCCATGCGCCGCGACCTCTGCCTGCGAATCATCTCCCAGTTCTCAACGTGGCGGTGCTGCATGAGCTGCTCTGCGCGCCACCGCCCGCTGGATGTAGTCGACCCGCGGCTCCATCGCTTCCTCGTCACTGGTGTTGTCGTTGGTATTGCTGTGTTGGTCTGTCGTGTCTCGTTGGGGCGCGTTGCTCTCTGCGTCCTCGCCGCTGCTGGTTTCTTGATGAGGTGCTTGGGTGGTCGCGCTGTCGTCCGCGTGGCCCTGGGCGCTGCCCGTCGGGGTCGTTTGGCGGGTGGCGCGTCGCCTTGGCCCCGATGATCACGCGGAGCATGCGCCGTTGCGCTCGCCGCTGTTGTTGCCAGGGAGGTTCCGCGAGCGCCCAGGTCTCTGCTCCGTTGAGTGCGGCGAGCGCCGCTGCCCGATTGAAAAGCTGGGGTCGGTGTGCCAGCGGGTAGTGCTTGCGCGTCAGCTCTGCTTGCGCGAAGTGAACGTGGCCCATGCTGCCCTCGTGCGGCGGTGGACTTCAGTCCCCGTCTCGTCGCGGAAGATGATGAGTTGACCCAAGCATTTGATTATGTCATCGTGGGGAAATCACTCCCAGCACACATTTGTGGAACCGATTTCGCAGGAAGAACGACGACAACATAAACGAGTCTTCAAGGGCAGCCACCCCTTGAAAATAACGACGACATCCCGGCTAAACCAGCAAACCACCGCCTATGAAATTCTGACGACGGCCGAAACTCGATAGACTAACCGCGCGGTGTATTTTGACAAAACAATGAGAACAAGCCTATATATTGTAATCGGCAAAAACGCACAATCAAACAAACGCGCTTGTTTGACTGAAAACGGGAAAACATGCATGTGCGATGCATGGGCAATTCATACAAACATTTGCAATGTGATATGGCAACCAAAATGACGCGTACATGTTGAACACGAACACGACTTCCTAGTTTCATTTAATTTCAACGCGCGCGCACGCGGTTTCAAACGCGCCCCTTTTTAATGTCATTCTGCGCGTTCAAATGGTCATCGCGGGAGTGGGAATTATGGTGCATGCCTGGACTCGATGCGACTCTGGCTCGGATCTCGAGAATTACACTGGTCTACGCGGTTTACACTGGTGGCCGAGGAAACTCGAAACACACCCCGCAACTGCGAAACTCAAATCAAGAAATCCGCACAGAACTCCCGAAGGCACCGCGGGCCGCGAACGAGGCCAGGGGGGGCCCGCCTGCCCTTTCAGGGGGTCGCGGCCCGCAACAGAGGCCCGCCCTGAGGCGTTCGACGGCGCGCCCGCCGCCGTCGTGCAACCGCCGCGTACCATTTGACAGCGCTGGGCTGCCTCCCGCCCGCGAAAATCGACAACGAAATCTTAGATCCGACGGTCGCCCCAGTCCCGCAGCAACAGGCAGGACTGACGCGGGGAAGGATGTCAGCGCCCACGTCCTGAATGTGCTCGGTGCGCGAGCTCGCCCTGCCAGTCTGCCTGGTCTGGTGGCCGAGTATTTTGGTTAATGAAGGGCGCAGCTCAAGTCCACGAAGTCGCGCTGCGCGCAACGTTGTCGAGCGTCGCGATGAGGCGCCGCAGCGTTTGGCTGGTCAAGGGCACGTCGTCGACGAGGCGGAGGTGGGTGCGGAGGCGGCGGTGGGTCCTAGCTAGACTCCCTTGCCCCTCCTTTGCCAGTCGGTGATCAGCAGTGCAAGAACATGGTGTAGCAATGCGTTGAAAAGCAAGGAACTGAGCGGGTCGCCCGGCTTTGTTCCCCGGAGGAGACTGAAGGACCAGCTGCCGATGTCAGTCTTGACCGTGGCCGTCTGTCCCTTGCGCGGCTGTCGGAGTCGCGGGGTGCATCCTCGCTGGGCGCCCTGCGACCCCAGTGCTGCCCGCGTGGCATTGTGCTCGACTGTGTCAACATTCGTTTGCAGCCGAGTGCCGCCATCTACAAACTCTGGCTCCATTCGCGCGCGCGCTCACGGAGGGCGTGGAAGGCGAACGAATGGCTGGCGGTCGAGCGCCCAGGCCCGAAGCTGGCCTGGTCTGCAGTTCGTCGGGAGTCGAGTGTTGGTTGGAGTTTGTTGTAGAGGAGTCAGCTGGAAAGCTGATAGAGCAATGGCACTGCGCATATGCGCCGATAGTTTTGCGGGAGCGTTAGACCCCCACCCTTGGCAACGACCGCGACGACAGCGTTCTTCCAGCTGGGTGGCGGCGGAGCGTCGGACTGGATGATCGCGCTATAGATGGAAAAAATGCGCCTTGCAATTCGTCTGCGCCTTCCTCCAACATGTCTGCGCGTCGGCCTTTGGTGTCTGGAGTTTGACCAAGCCGGGGCCCTCTCCTCGCATTCGGGCCCTCTTCTCGCATTCTCTAACTCTTTGCCAACGCAAAGAAAATTAGGAAGTCGTCGCCGCGTCGCTCTCGCTGCGTTTGTTTGGCCGTCGC
Source organism: Prorocentrum cordatum (assembly GCA_963575745.1). Classification (NCBI taxonomy): domain Eukaryota; class Dinophyceae; order Prorocentrales; family Prorocentraceae; genus Prorocentrum; species Prorocentrum cordatum. Next base: position 139,712 of record CAUYUJ010020991.1, on the reverse strand, counting down.
GTTGCATAAAAGCCCGTGAAACTTGCGCAGCTGCATTTGTAATTTCTTGCCAGAACCGCGCGTTTTGAGCCTCCTTCGTCTGTCGCGCACGCAGTGGGGCCTTTTTTTTTCTGCGCGTCTCCATGCACGGGGTACTTCTGAGGTCTCTGAACTGTTCGAGCGCGCTTCCTCCATGGGCCCTTCGCGTCCGCCGCTTCTGCGCGCGGATCTCCTGCTGTATCAATGTGCTCGGTTGTTCGCGGGTGCGGCGGTCGTTGTTTGGGCTCTGGTGTCGCTGTGCGATGAGAAGGCGTAAACGCGCGGCTCCTCTGTCTGGTCGTCGGTCTCCTCGTGGTGCTCCAGCGCTGCTGGCGGCGGCGGTGATGAGAACTTGCTGGGTGTGCTCTTACAGGAATTGTGGGTCGGTTGGTAGTTCGCCTGGTTTCAGTCGTCGTCTTTGGTCGTGGTAGACGTTCACATTCATAATCTCGCTGGTGGAAGCGTTGGGCGGCGCATGTCTGCGCTGCCGTTGGTCGTCGTCGCGTCGCGGTCGCCCAGTTCCCATTGCTTCTGGAATCTCCAACTCGGCGATGACAGCCCCGCGGTCGGATCCCAGGTCGGCCGCGCCGTTGGCCTCGGCATTCGCGCAATGCTTCAGGAGCTTGCGGTTGAGCAATATGCAATCGAGCTGCGTCTGCTTGTCGCTGCTGGTGCGCGCGATCTGCCCGCGCGCAGGTCTTGGGGGAGGGCAAAAAAAAAACGCGCGGGCAAATGCGGGCCCTTCCCGGGCAGCCCAGCGTCGCAACCGCGCGCCCCTCGACGATCGAATCCCATATCCGCGGCGGCCGACGCACCTGGAAGCGACGGGGTCGTCGTCGCCGTCGCCGTCGATCGACGCGCGGGATGCCGACCTGCGCGTCGAAGTCGCCAATGAGTTTAATATGACGTCGCGTTTTGGTGTTCTCTTCGTGAATCTCGCGGGCCGCGTCGCGCGCGCGCTGAATGCGCGGGCCCCTGCGCCCAGAGCGGAAAATACGCGGCCGCCATGCGCAGTTTCAGCCGCCCTTTTCAACGACAGTTGCGAGTCTTGGCGAGTGGGCTGCGAATCTCTCCGCGTTCTTTTCCCAGCGCGCGTGTATAAGACTAGCAACTCCGCGGCGCGCCTGGTCATTGCCGGATCAGGCAATTGCATGACCTTCCATGGTTGTCCATAATTCCGTTGCAAGTGTAATCGTCCTCCACGTCTCGCTGATGCGCAAAAAGTCCCACTGGCCATTGTCGGACTCTGCGATGACTTCGCTGGCCCGGTCGTCTGTCGCAAGTGCCCGGGCATTGCTGTGGATGGCTGTTATGCGCATGCGTTGTTGGTGCTCGTCCGTGTTCGGTGTCGTTAGCGTTGGTGCTCGTGGTTGGTCGTGGTTGGCGCTGGTCTGGATTGGTTGGTGTTGGCTTGTCGCTGCTAGTCGGCTGTGTTGTTGTTGGGCGAGTGGGGTCTGCGGTTGATTGGTTGCGCGTTGCTGGCGGTGCTGGTCTGGAGTCGGTTGTGTCGCGGTTTGCTCGTCGTGGTTGGTCAATGCTGGGTGGTGTGAACTTTCTGGTGATAGTCGGTGCCACTGCTGGCGCTGGTGGTCGGTGCTGGTCGGCGGTGGTGGTTTGGTGAACTGCTGCTGGTTTTGTTGGTCGGTAGTCAGCGTTGTTGGTTGTGTTGGTTGGCTGCGGTCGACGTTCGCTGGTTCTGGCTGCCCGTGGTAGTTGGTCGCTGCTGGTCGGTGGCGTTGCCGCTGGTTGCGGTGGTCGGCGCCATTCGGCAGTGGAGCGCGCTGCGCTGTGAAAGTGCTCAGTGGCACGTCGCCGTCTGCATGTGCAAAACCCTTTGTTCCACGGCCTGCGCCACCGCCTGCGCTGCATGCCGGCGACGTCGTCGAAGGCGGTCGCGACACTGGCTTGGCGATGTAGGCCTTGAGAGCGGACTTCCTGTAGGTCCACCCATTCCCACCTTCGTCATAGTAACGGCACTGGCTCGCGTTTCTGCCCCACTCCCCGTATCTTCATCGTTAAACTTGGCCGGCTTCTATGGAGTAGTTGTTTTCCGCGTCGGCGTCGAACTTTTCCTGTCTGGTCCAAGCCTCACGATTGATGAAGAAGTTCTGGCAAGTGCAAAAATTTAACGACTCTGGCGTCTTGAAGCAATCCTGCTGCCGGTCGTCAAACCACAGCACCTGCGCGTGCCTTAACGACCCTGAAAACAATATCCCTGAACGGCAATCGCAAAGAGCATGCGTCTCCGCACTTATCGCGCGATTCCACCAATGCACTCCACTGATCAAGTCGGGTCGCCACGTCGTTAACCTTCTTGGGTATGTTTTCCAGATGCAGGGCCAGGTTCATCTTGCGTGACAGGGTGGTTCCTGTAACAGCCGAATGAAATCATATATTTTTCTGGTGACTCATTAAACCGTTTCCCTCATGCGAGCTGTTGAACTTTCCCAGGGACCCGCCTCTTTCACTTTGTCACTTAACAAATACCAGAGGTCCTCGTCAAAATTTTGCGTGGTCATCTTCAGCTAGCTCATATTTTCCCCGAGCGTCGACTTATTGTTTTTTGTTGGTGTATTCACTCAGAGTTAACCTCCCGTTCACAATAATGTTTGAATCGTTCCCTTCGTCATCGTGTTAACGCCCCGCTCATGCTTTCAAACTTGTTGCAGCAATATTTCACGACTAGCGCGTTCAACAACTTCTCGTTCCACTCCCTGATTTGGTTCGGTCGCCCGAGAACATCTTCAACTCTTGGACAGCCTTAAAGCCACCAGCTGTTTTGCTTCCACCGCATCCGGCCCTCGCGCATCCAACGGACTATATATATATATATACATATATATATATATATTCTCGGCGCTCTTGTCAACATGTTCCGAAACGTTCGGTTGACTGTGCATTTCTGTCCTAAAATGTTTCTTCCGGCTGTTGAACTGTTTCTCGAAGTCCATGTTGCGGCGGATGACCGAAATCAGAAGAGCATCAATATTGCAGCTCATCTGCAACATCGTGAATGCCTCGTCATGGTCAGCCGTCTGGGTACCAAACGTGTCGGTGCGCTCGAAGAACAAGCTCATCCCTTCGTGGTTGGTTTTTAAAGGCGGTGGTAACGTACCTGAGATCTCCGTTCTCGTAAGCGGCGCTGCACAGTTCCACGAATCGGTTTGTGCCTGGATTGTTGTACCAAGCTTCACGTACTTCAAATAACGATACACTGTAATCCAAGTCGTTATTGCCAGGGTCCACAGGGGGCACCTCAGCGGCCGCCACTGCCATCTATGTTTGGAACACGTGGGGCGAACCACGCGCTTCGCTACCATAGAGATCTGGTAGTTTTTTTCATGAAGAAATGCGAAATGGTACTTGAGCCAAAGGGCGAATGGTCCGGAGAGGGATTTGCTGGACACTTCCCAGCTAACGACTACTCGCAGCATGCTGAACAAGTGCACACTCATCACATCACCCAGGCGCAACGCTATGTACAAAGAACTTGTCCTCCTCCTCCTCCTCCTCCTGCTCCTCCTCCTCCTCCTCCTCCTCCTCCTCCTCCTCCTCCTCCTCCTCCTCCTACTCCTCCTCTCGGAGGGACGTAAACGTGGGATACGTAAGGAGGCGATAAGAGAATTATCGCTCTAAACGGCCGCTGGAATAAGGACATGTGAATATCTTGCTGGGTTCGTTTCCTAGCCCCACCCTGGAATAGTCCACCCTTACGAACCCCCGATTCCCTCCCTCCCCGTCGACTAAAACTGTACAGCGCGATGCAAGCCAGCTCCCAGGGCGGTCCCGACACTCGTAAGCCAGGAGACGAAGCAGCTTATCAAACAGGCGCTGGCCAGGCCAAGAGACATAGATCGCGACTCTACTGATGTTTGCGTGCGGCGAGTTGAGGTCACGGTGACGTCATCACACCGGAAGCGACATAAGCGCTCCATATCCCAAAACAAACGGGCGGCGGGGAAAACAATGAAAAACAGTAGCTGACGTTCCCAAAAACGTGGCGGCGGGACGGGCAAGCTCACGTCAATCAGTCTAAGCTCAGTTTTCTTTCAATATAAAAATGTTTTTATATATATAACACCGACGGCGAATTTTATTTGAATCAATCTCGATTTATTCTGGCGGGCTGCGCTTTGGAATCAGGTGCCTCGCGCGCGCTCCCGGGCGCCCCCGCCCAGCACTCGCCAGCGCTCCCAAGCGCGGGGCCAAGCGCTCCCACGCGCCTCCTGGCGACCCCAGGCGTTCACATGCGCCCCTGGGCGCCCCACCCCCCCCAGCACTCGCAAACGCTCGCAAACGCGAGCGGGCGCTCCCAGGCACTCGCGGGCGCTCTCAAGCGCCCCCGGGGGATTCGCAAGCACCCGCGAGCGCGCGCGTACGCTCCCAGGCACCGGAGCTTACAGAGTCGTGTGACAGAACAAACGCGGGGAACAGCCAACAAAATGGCGGCGGGTTCGCCGGCCCAAATTACTTCAAAATGCCGGCGGTGGGGAAGGGAGGGCCCATTCAGTTCTGAAGTGAGCTCCGAGGAAACAGGGCATTAGTTTCTGATGCCACGTGAATCGCTCAACGTTGGGCGGTCCTAGCTTTCCGATAGCGCAGATCGTTCGATACCGACCGATTCCATGCCACTGGTGGCGGCGTTCAACCTTGAGCGCCCACGCTGAGGCCGCCGCCGCATCATTGCGGCGCGAGCCTGCTGCACTTATTCTGTCCTCCTTCAATATTGCCAAGGTCACCGTGGCTATTCTTTAGGCGTTCTGCCCATGGGTGCCTGGGGACGTCGCCGCGCCCCGCCCCTGCGGCAGCTCCGTCGGCGCCTGACGACTCTCGCTGGCTGTAGCTCTTGGGTGCCAGCGGTGCCTGTCCTGGGCCATCATGTCCGGCTCGGGGACGGCATCGGCGAACGCATGGCCATCATGTCGGGCTTGTCGCCGCTTTTGCTTTCTGCCTTCCAGCGGGAGATGGAAGGGAAGCCGGCTTCTGGCGCGGGCGTAGTCGAATTGATAGGGGACGCATGACATGTCGGTAACCATGATTTCATGACTTCTGCTGAGATAATTCACCCGCCCGACATCAAGAACGAAACTCATAATTGCCTAGTTCCCCATGTTCCACCAGCCCTGTGGGATTAAGTGGTTTAGCGCGTCCTCTTCTAACTACATCATTCCACTGCGGGGCGCAGTTCGCCCCCGCCCCCCCCGTCCCCACGCTGGCAGGATCCCGCCCTATCCAAGGCTCCTCGAAGCCTCTTGGGCCCTCGGGGCCTCTTCTGGCCTTCTGGACGGCCTCTTGGAGGGAGGGCCCTGGGGCCATTTTGGAGCCAAGCACGCGTTACGCTGTGAGCCTTTTCGAAAGTTAGGGCCATCTTGGGGACATCTTGAAGCGCTCTGGAGACCCTGGGCCCTGGACAACCAACGTGGTCAAAATCGAACGTGTTAGTCAATACGTTTCGCCCGTTCGGCTTCTTGGCTCAACATGGCTTCAAGATGGCTTCAGAGACTTCAGAGACTGCCCAACAAACACTGAATAAAAACCCAAAACGGCCCAAGAGGTCCCCGAGGGGACCCCACGACGGCTCAACACACCCTCTGGAGGAGTCTGAGGTAGCTCAAGAGAGCCCTGCAATAGGCCCCCCCGACGTTCCAATAGGGCCCAATATACAACAGAAGTACTCTCAAGAGGCCTACAAGAAGCGTCCAAGAGGCCCAAAGAAGCCTCCCAAGAAACCCTCAAGAAACCCTCCAATAGACCTCAAGAGGCCGCGACCTAGGCACTGCCGGGATTGGCCGAAGGTCACTGTGACGCGAGCCGCCAGAGACGCGAAAGTCACGGATCTAAAACAAACTTCAAACGTACCACCTGTGTGGGGTTGGCTTTTTTCCACACATGCGAATATCAATTCGTGCCGCTGTGCGATCCTAGATTGCGTAACTGTGATTGCCTAACCTCTCTCCCAAAGTCGTCCTCAAGCTCTCCGGTTTCATATCGAAACTATGCTTGTACTGAAACACCAGTCTTATACCTTGACCCCAGACGCGCACTGTATGTGCTGGGAGCTATACGGTTTGGACATGCTGCTGAGACGCTGCCTTCCTCAGGATGCTTTGAAAAAGAGGCCAGGACGGACTAGGCACCCAGCGCCCCGGAACCGTTTTTTCTTGCATGAAGAGACCGCCTCATCACGTAGCGCACCATTCAGTTCTTCAGTGGAAAGAGGGGGGGCCCCAATGGTTTGCCCACCTGACAAAGACACTCGCCAGAATCAGCGCCAGTATGGTCCATCGAAAGGCGGGGGGTCGGGGGGTCGCGCCGATCGGCAGAAATACCCAAGAAAGAAAAGTTACCTTCTTCGTTGCCAGGCACGGCCAGCTGATCACCTCGCCGTACGTCATCTGGCCGAGGACCAATATCAAGAATCCCAGCAGCTGCAGCGCGCTGTATGTGGTGACGTACAGAGCCGAGAGGTCCAGTCAGTGAGGTGTCCCCGACTTCCACTGTAGGCAACCCTTGCCTGCAAAGAAAATGCAAGAAACCCCAAAAAGGAAAGAACCCAGTCTCGCCCTCAAATTTGATTGAGGCTCCCGACTTGTGGCCCCACCGACAAGCTGGATGGGCACCAAGCCCCTTCCCAACCAAAAGAGTTCCTTGTTTCAACGCTCCAGCAATAAGGACTGGGAGGCGGAGAGAGGAGGGGGCGGAGCAAAAGAGAGGGGGGAGGATATTATGAGGAGGAGGAGGAGGAGGAGGAGGAGGAGGAGGAGGAGGAGGACAACTATAAAGAATACAGCGAGGATGTGAAACGCAAGCGAAGACGAGCAAGAGGAATACAGGAGGCGGAGAAGACTAGCAGCCACAATCTGGAGCGCGCAGGGTTCTCGATGGCGACAGGCAAGGCGTGCAAATGCATAAGATCAAACGTGCTGCAGCAGAAGGCCGCGAGAACGCTGCCGAGCCTCACTGCCTCTAAGTCGCCAGGATGCCGCAGCTCTGGCAACCCGAACAGGTGGAGGTCGCTCCGCAAGCGCGATGGCAGCCCAGGCTGCGGGTCGTCGGGATCTCGCAGCGGCCCGGTGTCTCTCGCCCGCGTCCATGTCTGGCACGGCGCACCCATGAACGCGCCACAGACGAGCCCTTTCAGCACCCATCCGCGAACCGGCTGCTGCGCCGCGCGCTGCGACAGGTCCCGAAGCGGCCGCCTGGAGCGGCCCCGCTCGAGCACGATGAAGCCGCGGCCCCGCCCGGCCCTGGACAAGCCACCGCGCCCGCTGAACAGCTCTAGAAACGCCCGCGGCTGGGCGAGGCGGGCACCCCAAGAGGCCAGGGCGCGAGCAACGGCCTCGCGAGGGCTGATGGCAGCTGCGCCGCTGCCTCGATGGCCCGCGCTCGCGCGGCCGCCGGCAGCCGCTGCAGCTGCTCGCCCAGGCGCCCTTCCTTCTGGCGCCGCCTGACGCTGGAACCGCAGTGCCGCCTGCCCAGCAATTTTACTTCCTGCAGCGTCCGCGGGCCAACGGCGCGGTCGTGGCTCGGCCCGCCGTGCCGGAACATGCGCAGCTCTGGGGACAGGCCGTCGACCCCCGCGCGGACCGCGGCCAAGCGGAAGTTCGTGACGAGGCTATCGTTGTCGAAGCCCACGATGCTCTGGCCGGGAGGGGCCTCGCGGCGGAGGTGCGCCAGCACGTCGTCGAGGAACTGGAAGCCCGGCAAGTCGAACGCCACCGTCTCGTCGAACTCCCGCGTCATGCTGCAGACCGGCTCCTCGGATGGACGCAAAGCGATCGCCCGCGCGCTCGACTGCGTGCCTGGCGTGGGCGGGGCAATCATCTCGCGCGAGACGCGCGCCGGCTCGCTGGGCCGCAGGTGGCAGCGGATGGCGATGATCGCCCACGCCGCCATCGCCCAGAAGCCCGCGCTGAGCAGCTCCAGCGCCAGCAGCGCCACCGCCCCCCACGGCAGAGGCAGCCGCGCCCGCCCCAGGGCTAGCCGCTTCCAGCGCGCCTGCGTGGAGCGAGGAAGCGCCTTGCCTCCCGCGCGCGCAAACTGCGGCCGGCAGTACTTCACCGCCGCCATGGCCTTGGTCCCGCGCTGCGCCAGCTCGCCGCCCACGTGCTCGTCGTCCATCCAGGCAGCCAGCAGCGGGTCGAGCTCCTCGTCGTTCGGCTCGCGCCGCAGGCCGCCGACTGCCACTGCGCAACCGTCTTCGCCGTCACCGACGCCTGCTGCAGCCGCGTCGCCCACTGCATCGCTCGTGCGCGGCCTGCCGTCGCAGCCGCTGACTTCTGCCGCCCGGCCGATCTCGCTGCCTTGCGGCAGAGCTGCTGGCGGGCAGGTGGGTCGCGCTCCAGCTTCCGAACCTCGCCCGCCGTCGCGCCGGGGCGGCGTCGACGCGCCTCGCGGCCGCCGGCGGGGAGGCGGCGCCTCGGCGAATGTAGCTATAACCTCCCCATGGCGCACGGAAACTGCCCAAAGGGAGGTCGCATCAAAATTTCTGACTGGCGCGGCGGGCCCCCCGCGGGGGGCCGGCGGCAGCCTCGCGCGCGGCAAGCTTCTCGAGCTCCGCGCCTGCGCCGCGGACGTCGGCCCGGAGGCTGGGGCCGCTGCCGCCGCGGGGCGCCCGGCAGCTGACGCCCGGGCCAGCGGCGCCCGCGGGGCCGCCCAGCCAGACTCCCAGCGGGATGCGGCGGCGCGACGGCGCATCCGCCACGTTCCTCTCGAAGGGGATCCAGCGGATGGCGGGCTGCACCGCCCTGGCCAAGCACCAGGCGGCCCATTGCCTCGCGACGCGAAGGACTCCTCTTGCGGAGGATCGGCCCTTCTGCAAAGCACACGCGAGCCCCGCGCTGTCGGACAAGAATAGAATGCGACGCCCACAAGATTTCGAGTCACGCAGGGCATGGCGCAGCGAATAGAGAATGGCACGACCTTCCAAGACGACGATCTCCCCCGGCCTCACCCACCCCCCGCTCGACGCGACCGGTCCCGAAGAGCTCGCTCGGCACCTCTGGCGCCTTCCATCGCCCCTCCATCCGCGACCTCCTGCCCCTGCAGCTCCTTTCGCCTCTCGCCCTTCCCGACCTCCTGCCCCTCCTCCTGCGTGCATGCGTGGCCCCCGGGGCCGTCGAGACAGTCTCGGGGTCGCGATGCATCAGGACGTCGCAACCTCCACTTCTCCTCGCGCCCTCCAGCAGTTCAGATATCATCGGCGCTGGCCTCCTTCTGACAGGCTCCTCTTCCTTCCTCGCAGGCGTCGCTCGCGCGCGCTGTGGAGCCTCGAGAGGCGCGGAGGTTCGACCGGGTGAGAAGGGCGAGCGCGGCGGCCCACTGGAGCCCCCTGCGGACCGAAGGGGGCAGCTTCATGACCCGGCTGAAATACTTCCGAGAGAAACTGTAGACGGCGCTAAAGACAGAAAGAAGGTGCCTCCTAGCCAGAGCGACGAACGCGAAGTGCCCCGCGATCTCCCCGACCTGGCGCCCCGAGGCGTAGCCTTGCTCAAGAAGCCCCTGAATGCCCGAGCGCAGCCTCCAGACGCGCCGAGACTTCGGCCTCGGAGCCCCGCGATTCCCATCGAAAATCCAGCCGAGCTGCTCTGAGAGGGTGGCGGGCACCTCCGTCGGGCGAACTGGCGGCCCCGCCCCCCCTGCGCTTTCCGAGCCCCGCCCAGCAATGCAGCGGGCCCCTCGGGCCCGGCCCCGAAGGCGACGAAATTGTCCGCGTAGGCCGCGCAAGCCCCATGACTCGCATCCACCGGGGGCTTCCCGTCAACGATCTGGACAGCGCTTGTAATCCCAGCCCCCCCAGCAGAATCGTTTTGTGGACCCTCTGGCAAAAGTCGAGAGCACGCGCCCGCCCCATCGGCAAAACGGCCAGGCACGGGTGGACCCAGGACCGGCCCAGGACAAGGCGGCCCCCCACTTCCCGAAGGCCCAAGACCCCAGCTCGTAAACGTGGCAAGGCGAACAAGTGACGCAGTTCACTAGGGTGGCCCACGTTGTAGAAGGCATCTGCGATGTCCCCGCCCCCCGCCCAGAGCTCTTCCTGGCGTCGAGCTCCACGGCGCCGGAGCTGGCCACTGGCGAAGCTGGTCTCGTCGGGCTCCGCGAAACGTAGATTAGAACCTCTGCAATCGATCGCCAGGCGTTGGCGACCGTCCTTTTCCCAAACCGTGAAAAGCCCGACCTCCTCAAAATCGCCCTTGTCGCACCTGCACTCCAGCGCGCCAGCGGCCCTCGCCCTCTCGGCGAAGGCCAAGAACTCTGCGGGATGACGCAGCACTGGGCCCAAGTAATGGGGGGGCTGGAAGCCAGGCCCCTCCCTTTATCTTCTCGGCGGTCTGCCTTGGCAGAACCTCGGTTGCAATAAACCTCCGCGCGATATCTGGACCGCCCATCCCAAGCAGCTGGCTCAACGGCGCCGGGGCGCCGCCGACGGCCGGCAAGGAGACGGGGTCGCGCGCGAAGGGCGCCGCCACGACGGGTTCACCATCGCCGCGGGCGGTGCCGACCTGGAGCTCCCGGAGGGCCACCTCGGTCGACGAGTCAGAAGGGGGGGGGCCCATCGCCGCGCAGCTCTCGGCGAGGTGCTCCAAGCACAGCTGCTGCATCCTGTTGGGCTAGCCCTCGCACTGTCTTCGCAGCGCGTCCGAGCCCGCATCCAGCTGTTTGAGCGCCGCCGCGAGCTCCCGCGTGGGCCCGCCCTGCAGCGCCCCGCGCCCCCGGCGGCGCCTGGCCGACCTGGCTCGCGACGAGCCGCCCGGCGGGGCGTCGCGCCAGTCGGGGACTGGCAAAGGCAGAAGCGACCGCTGCAAATGTCCGTCGCCTCCGCTCGGCCCCTCGCTCTCGCCGCTGGGTCGAGGCACTCCCGGCGGCGGCCCCGGCATCGCGATTTGGAAGGGGGCAGCCATCGCCTTCGCGGCGGCGGCCTGCCCCTCCCGAAGCTTCCCGACGTTCTTCTGGATGCCCGAGATACGCTCCACCCCCTTCGAGACCGTCTCCGGCAGCAGCGGGCGGACCATCGATGGCGACTCCTCCAGCGGCATCATGCTGTTGTGCCGCTGCTGCTCGGCGCTGCGGTCGCCCCAATAGTGCTCGATGAGTTGGAGCTTCCTGTAGCCTATCTCCGCGCTCGCGAGGTTGAACGCGTCGAGGTGGTGCGACCCACCCATGACCTGCAGCATCCTGGACAACGCGTCCTGCATGTCCACCCCGAAATCCGTGGCCGTGAGCTTGCGCCGAGTGCGCCACATATCGCGGTGCAGCATCGGCCCGCCGTCCTTGACCTGGCACCTGGCGCACCAAGCGGCGGCGCGCGGGGCCGGCACGGCGAAGTCCGGCAACACCTCCTCGCGGCACATCTGCACGACCACGCGCCAGTCCCGCGCGGGGGGCCCAGCTCCAGCAGGCGCCGTCGGCACATCCAGCGTCCTCGCATCGTTGCCTCTGAACTCCCGCCCGAAGTAGGCCACGTCCGCCACCTCGAGCAGCACCCCTGCAGCGCCTCCGCCATCTGGCATAGTGAACAGCCCCCGCCGCCCCACGCGCGCCGCGAGCGTGGCCCCGCCAGCTACGCCCACCAGCACCGGCTCCCCGGAGGTGACGCTGCCGACCACGTCCTCGGCGGCGATCCACGCCCAGCCAGGCGCGGCCTCCCCGCTGGGCAGCGGGGCCGCGGGGGCGCTGTCGGGGATGGCGGGCCGCCGAGCCGCCGCTGGCGCGACGGGTGCAGGAGCCGCGGGCGCAGCGGCAACGGGCGGCAGCGCACCAGCAGCAGCCACCAGAGCGCCTCCTCAAGCGGCGGGCGCGGGCAGCGGGGCCGCGGGGTCGGCGATGGCGCAGCCGCCGGCAAGCCAGCGCAGCTTGCGGCCAAGAGCTGCAGCATGAACGGAGAGCTCGGCAGCACGCCGAAACCAGCGGCCGCTCCGCGTCGCAGAGCCGCCCAGACCACCGCCGCCGACGGGATCTGCTCGAAGCGGTAGGTCTGGCCCTCCGGCACGCCGCCCACGCGCCCCCCTTGGCCAGCTGTAAAGTGGACGCTGCGCACATCCGCGTCAGGAGCCGTCGCCTCCTCGTAGTCGTCGAGGTCCGGCGTGAGCACGTACCTCGTGGTATACAGGTCCAGCCTCTCGTGGTAAACCGCCACGCCCGCCACGTTGTAGCGCGTGAGGTGGAACCCGCCGGCGACCACGGCCGCCGCCATCACGCCGTCGGCGGTGGCGCCGCACGGCGAAAGGCGCGCGTTTGCTCAGCCGCCGCCGCCCGCACGTCCGTCAGCGCCGCCTGCGGAGGCGAGTCCGCGGCTGGCGCCACCACCGCCGCGCTCGCAGGCGCCCGCGGGACTGTGGCCCACAGAGCCGCGGCGGCCCCGAGCGCCGCCCCGCTGACCAGCGCGAGCCTCGCCACCACGGCGAGCTGCACGCCGGTGAAGCAGCTGCTCTCCGCGGCCGAGACGATGCCCTCGCCGCCGGGGCAGGAGCAGGTGAGGTGTGGGCACCCAAGCTGCGGGGCGCAGTAGCAGTCGGGGCAGGTCGGCGTGCTCGCCCGCACCTCCAGTGCCGTGGTGAACGCCTGGCTCAGGTCGTGCGCCAGCGCCCCCAGTCCAGCCTGCATTGCCCGGCTCAAGCCCTCAGCGCGAAACCTGAGGGGCCTTGGATTGCGGCTGCTTGAGTTTTTTTTTGTTGTTTCCTGCTGTGCTGGGTATTTTCTAGGTGATATGAAGTGTTCTAGTTTGTTTGTGGTGCCGTATCTCTGCGTAGGACCCGGTGCTCTGAAATTAAGCGACAGCGGATGGCGATATGCGGGGGAAGGCGGGAGGTGATAGGGCTACTCGGGAGGGACTTTGGAGTTCACAGGGGGGGGCGGAGGGAAAAGGAAGGAGGAATAAGGAATACGAGTGTGTACGACGGAGGAAGGGTATGAGGAAGGGAAAAGGAGGAGGGGAGGGAGCAAGAAGATGACACCGTATTCATCTACATACCGATAAGCACAAGGCCATTTCCGTCTATCTCCTTATTCTCCTGTTCTGTACTTCGTTCGAGATTGCCGCACGGTGCTGGGGGAGGGGCCCAAGGCAGCTGGCAAGGTAGACAAGCTGCTGACTGAAGTTTCTTGTGACGGATAACGAATCAGAAAGAAAGAGAGAGAGAGAGAGAGGGGGGAGCAGGAGTCACGTCAACAACGGCATTACTGCCAGGTGGGCTGCCGCCCAGATTGGCCTCGCAGCGCAAGACCGACGAGATGGACGGCCTACAGCAACCCTCCCGAGCAGGGTGTGAAGACGTGTAAGAAATTGCAAATAATGGACGGCTAGCCAACGTACGCATGAACTGTGAGACACACGGGAGTGGAGGACGAACGCTGGCCCAGAACTTCGCAGGTGTAGCTCGGATCGTAGCTGACAGGATGGCGGAGAAGCCAGACCATGAGAAGCTGTGGTTGAACAGAGTACCTCCTGGAGTTCTTCGAGTTCCTCGACGAGAGATCGTGAAGTCCCTTGCAAACGAGAACGATCAACAGCTCGAGGAGTTCTTGCACAAGGTGAACCGATGCCCTGGCGAGATCCTGGTGCCACTGGCACGATGCAGCACACTACTGGCTTCAGTATAATTCCTGCCGATGGCCCGCCCGCCTGCCTGTACTTTGTCTAGGGAGAAAGAAATTACCGGCTGCCTGCCCGACAGGATGCACGCCAGCTGCTCCCACGGATTACCAGGATGGCCGCCCTGGCAAAGATGACCATCCTGCAGCTGTTCACCGATGGCGAAATCACCCATGTCGCCTTACATAATGCCCCGTCAGAAGGATCCCCGGATCGCGCGCAGGCACTGGGCCGAGAATGACGGCTGGTGGTGTGCCATGGAGCTCAAGGAAGGGATTGGCATAGACCTCGTAATCTAAAATCGTCGGGCACCCTCGGCTACTATGACAGAGGCCAGTGGAACTACGGGGAGCCCGAACAAGTATGGAAGAACAAGGAGTCGGCGGAGCTGACCCGGATCCCACCTCAGAAGAACATGAACATGAGTATGAAGAAATAGGGTTCGAATCAGATCAAGAAATTGAACCAGACGACGAAACGGTGCCGCCACCATTTTCGCCTCACAACATCCCCAGCGAGCCTTAGGAAAACTGAACCGCTTGTTTGGAATGAAGAAGTACGCCAAGGGGCTCATGTACTTCAACTGTGTGGTTGCGATTACTGTGAGATCCTTCAGAATAACGAGGCCCTCGAAAAAGAGCTCGGATCACAGCGGAGCCGAGGAGTGGACACCCTGGGATCCCAAGGCACCTCATGTTCAAGCGGGTCCCGATAGAGATGGTAGGCCACAATATTGACTCACGGCTGATTCACCCGTGCCCTGTACCAGGTTTGACTGACGAAGATGAGAGCCGCACATATTGTAGACTCGCCTCCCATGCATGGCAGCCGCAGAACGCCGAGGCGATCTGCCGTGCAGAAGGTGGAGGGGACAACGGCACATGAGGGATCGCCAAGCGTGAAGGATGACCGCGCCACCCTGGCTGCCCTGAGCGACGAAGCGACGAGATCGTGGACGTGGGCGTCGTCAACCGCGGAAATACAAAGACCGTTCGCTGTGTCGAAGCGGCCGAGGACTTGCCCAACCGGCGCCATGCGAAGCGCGGATCCGAGCCCATCAGCTTCGACCTCACGGACCTGACGAGGTTCAAATTCGGAAACGGCGCCAGCCAACTCCCAGAGAACCGAATGACCGACCGTAAAGCGGCGGAGAAAGAGCCGTACTAAGTCTATACGATGAATGCGACTTACGTAATATAATTTCGCGCATCGCGTCCCGCGATGCCGCCGTGTTCTTCTCGCATTCGCGCTGCCGCCTTGAGAAAGGCAGATCTATGTCCAGACCGCGACGCGCGAAACGCGATCATCCTCGCGCCCCTGGGGGCGACCCGGGCAACGAACATCCCGATCATGGTCAACAGGAACCCAGCGACGCTCGGTGTCGTGATCGATTGAGCATGGCGTGGCCGCTCTATCCCGCTGCAGCCAGCAACCAGCACGCGGCCGCAGGCTAGCTCGCCACAGCCTTGAGCGCGTCGAAGCAAGGCAGCGAGACACTTCCCTGCCCGTTCCGAGAGCCGCGCGAGCGTGACCCCTGGGACAACAAGGACGTTTGGTGCGCGGGAGGGGGCGCGGGGGGGGGGGGGGCGGCAAGCTCAGGCGCGCAAGCCGCTGTTGCCGCACCGCATTCAGTGCTGGGGGGGACCCCGGCGGGTCCGTCCTAAAAGTCGCTCCAGCGAAGGATCACTCTTACGCGTAGCCGACCGAAGAGCAGTGCGAGCTAGGGACCACAGACCGATGCAGACCTGGACCCCCTCGAAACCGTCCTAGATCCTATCTCCCACAAGTTCCCAGACACGATGTCCTCGACACCTCAATTGCCCCCGAGGCTTCCTGGGCTCCCCAGCGGTGCCCTCACCCATTCGTGGAGGCCAGCGTTTCCAGGTCCCCGAGTCCAGAGGCCCTGAGAGTATCATAACTCGAGTGGTCACAATATGTGCCTCGTAAGCCAAAGAAGAATCCCTGAGTGCAAGTACTGCTTTCGGCATGAAGCTTGGGAAGTCCGCGCGCATCTCTTGGGTCGGCGTTGGGCCCCCTTAACACGCTGCTGAGTGAAGATCCGCCACCGTGGGCTAATCCTCTAAGCCTCAGTTCTCACTTCTGCGGAGTCGCTCAGGGGCCCATACTCCAAATTGCCAAATCTCGCGGGGCTTCCCGCGTGCATCCCAGGCCGTGGGGCGGCTCACAGCGTGGCTTTTTCGGAGCCCACGAAGGCCCCAAGACGGGCCAAGAGGGCTCCAGGAGGCCCCCAAGACGGTCCAAGAGGGCCCCGAAACGCCCCAAGATCGCACCAAGACTCCCACGATGGCCCCAAGACGGCCCAAGAAGCCTCCGAAAGGCCCCAAGAGGGCCCCGAGAGGCAAAAATCAGTGTTGTTCCAAAAGTGTTTCAATGATTTTGGCGTTTCGAGCTCCAGACGCTCCAAGACGGCCAAAGAGGCCTGTGGGACCGCCCCAAGACGGCCCTAGAGGCCTCCAAAAAGGCACCAAAACGGCTCAAGAGGGCCTCAAGATGGCCCAAGAGGATTCCAAGACGGCCCAAGAAGCCCCCAAGACGGATCCAAGAGGGGGCCCAGCTGGGGGACCCGAACGGACATTTCGAGCCCTCGGCCCCGAGAGGCCCCCAGGAGGCCCCGAGAGGCCCCCGAGAGGCCCCCAAGAGGCCCCACGAGGCCCCAAGAGGCCCCCAAGAGGCCCCCAAGAGGCCCCCAAGAGGCTCCCAAGAGGCCCCAATACTGCCCACAGGAGGCCCCCGAGCGCTCCGAAGAGAGCCCAAGAAGCATCCCTAAGAACTCTGACCCACTAGCCAGGCACGGTGGCGGGATGGGCCGAAGGCCATTGAATCCGCCGCCCCCTGCTTGCAGGGGTGCACGGCGTGCTGGATGAGCTGTCAGGTTTTGGTTTTGGTTCTTTTTCCAAAAGAACTCCCCAGTGGGCTCCGGCAGAACCCGCCGGCCACCCGGAAAATCCCCAAACGTGCTCAACGACCGGAAAAAATCCTCCAAAAAACGGCCGTTTCGCTCGGGACATCCTCAAAAAATCGCGAAGATGGCCCAAGATGGCCTCCAAGTCCGCCCGAGATGGTCCAAGACGGCCTCCAAAACGGCCCAAGAGAGTCCAAGACGGCCCAAGACGGCCCAAGAGGCCCCCCAGAGGCCTCCCAGACGGCCCAAGAGGCCTCCAAGAGGTCCTCCAGGAGAGTCCGAAGAGGCCAAAATCATTGATTTTTCCTTGGTTTTTGAAGGATTCTGGCATTTGCGCCTTTTCGGCTCTCCGACGGCTCGAGACGGCCCAAGAAGCCCCCAAGATCGCCCAAGAGGCCCCCAAGAGAGCCCCATGATGGCCCAAGTGGCCTCCAAGATGGCCCCTAGAGGGCCCCAAGAGGGCCCAAGAGGCCTCCAACACGCCCAAGATGGCCTCCAAGACGCCCAAGATGGCCTCCAAGACGGCCCTGGAGCGCCCCAAGAGGGTCCCCCGTTGGCCCAGAAAGGCCCCCAAAACGGCTCCCGACGGCGTCAGACGTGCCAGGAACCCACCAAGATGGCCGAAGTTGGCTCGAAGCTGGCCCAAAAGGGCCCAAGAGGCCCCCAAGAGGGCCTCCAGGAAGGCCAAAAGATGCCAAAATCACTGATTTTCCAAAGGTTTTTGATGGATTTGGGCATTTCCCTTTTTTCGGCCTTCCGACGGCCCGAGACGGCCCAAGAGCCCCCAAAGATCGCCGAAAGATCGCCCAAGAGGCCTCCAAGACGGCGACGATGACCATCAAGACGCCCACGTGTTCCCCGAAGGCTTTCCAAACCGATTCGGGGAACACATGGTCCGATGGCTTGGCAGGTCTGGCCTCAACGTTCGGCCACATAGGCGCTTCCACAAAGGCAGGGGGCGGCGGTGATTCGCCGTAGGCGTCTTCGATCCGCCGCCCCCTGCTTGCAGGGGTGCACGGCGTGCTGGATGATTCAGTTTTGGTTTTGGTTCTTTTTCTAAAAGAACTCCCCAGTGGGCTTCGGCCCGTCCCGCCGGCCACCCGCGCGTTTCCCAAAATGCGTCTGTCAATGCCCCAAAACGGCCGTTTCGCTCGGGACATCCTCAATTATCCCGGCAAAGCAACCTAACAGCGATGTGTAGGAGCATATCTGGAAGCATCCCCCTTACGATTCAGATGAGAATCCAGTTGTAGAGTTCTGCTGTTCTCGCAGTCGTAGTCGCATTCGCGATGACAGTCGCAGTGGCAACGGCAGTCGCAGTCACAGCCTCAGCCTCAGCCTGCCTCAGCATCAGCCTGCCTCAGCCTCAGCCTCAGCCTGCCTCAGCCTCAGCCTCAGCCTGCTTCAGCCTCAGCCTCAGTCTGCCTTCAGCCTCGGCCTCAGCCTCAGCCTGCCTCAGCCTCAGCCCTCAGCCTCAGCCTCAGCCTGCCTCAGCATGCCTCAGCTCAGCCTCAGCTCAGCCTCAGCCTCAGCCTCAGCCTGCTCAGCCTCTTAGCCTAGCAGCCTCAGTCTGCTTCAGCCTCGGCCTTGCTCAGCCTCAGCCTGCATCAGCTCAGCCGCAGCCTCAGCCTGCCTCAGCCTCAGCCTGCCTCGCCTCGGCCTCAGCCTCGCTTCAGCCTCAGTCTGCCTTCAGCCTCGGCCTCAGCCTCAGCCTGCCTCAGCCTCAGCCTGCATCAGCCTCAGCCTCAGCCTCAGCCTGCCTCAGCATCAGCCTGCTCAGCCTCAGCCTCAGCCTGCCTCAGCCTCAGCCTCAGTCTGCTTCAGCCTCAGCCTCAGTCTGCCTTCAGCCTCGGCCTCAGCCTCAGCCTGCCTCAGCCTCAGCCTGCATCAGCCTCAGCCTCAGCCTCAGCCTGCCTCAGCATCAGCCTGCCTCAGCCTCAGCCTCAGCCTGCCTCAGCCTCAGCCTCAGCCTGCTTCAGCCTCTGCCTCAGTCTGCCTTCAGCCTCGGCCTCAGCCTCAGCCTGCCTCAGCCTCAGCCTGCCATCAGCCTCAGCCTCAGCCTCAGCCTGCCTCAGCATCAGCCTGCCTCAGCCTCAGCCTCAGCCTGCCTCAGCCTCAGCCTCAGCCTGCTTCAGCCTCAGCATCAGCCTGCCTTCAGCCTCGGCCTCAGCCTCAGCCTGCCTCAGCCTCACCCTGCATCAGCCTCAGCCTCAGCCTCAGCCTGCCTCAGCATCAGCCTGCCTCAGCCTCAGCCTCAGCCTCAGCCTCAGCCTCAGCCTCAGCCTCAGCATCAGCCTGCCTCAGCCTCAGCCTCACCCTGCTTTAGCCTCAGCCTCAGTCTGCCTGCAGCCTCGGCCTCAGCCTCAGCCTGCCTCAGCCTCAGCCTCAGCCCCAGCCTGCCTCAGCCTCAGCCTGCCTCAGCCTCAGCCTCAGCCTGCCTCAGCCTCAGCCTGCCTCAGCCTCAGCCTCAGCCTGCTGCAGCCTCAGCCTCAGTCTGCCTTCAGCCTCGGCCTCAGCCTCAGCCTGCCTCAGCCTCAGCCTGCATCAGCCTCAGCCTCAGCCTCAGCCTGCCTCAGCCTCAGCCTGCATCAGCCTCAGCCTGCTTCAGCCTCAGCCTCAGCCTGCATCAGCCTCAGCCTGAGTCTGCCTTCAGCTTCGGCCTCTGCCTCAGCCTGCCTCAGCCTGCCTCAGCCTCAGCATCAGCCTGCCTCAGCATTCAAAATGTGGCCAGGGAATGGAATTCTGGGAACTCGAAGAACACGTTGTGGCCTACAGTTTGCTCCGGGCAATCAATATCTTACCCAGAATGAGTTCTCGGGAAGCGAAGAGCTCGAAGTGCCTACAGTTGATCCGGGCATCCCAATTGGGGCCCGGGAATGGAGTCTCTGGGAACTCGAAGAGCGAGGACTCCGAAGTGGCATACAGCTGGCTCGGGCATCAACATGTGGCCCGGAGAATGGAGTTCTGGGAACTCCGAAGACCTCGGAAGTGGCCTACAGTTTGGTCCGGGCATCCAAAATGTGGCCCGGGAATGGAGTTCTGGGAACTCGAAGACCACGAAGTGGCCTACAGTTGGCTCCGGGCATTCAGAATGTGGCCCGGGAATGGAGTTCTGGGAGGTCGAAGAATGGAGTTCTGGGAGGTCGAAGAGCACGAAGTGTGTGACTGTTTGCGAAAAACGAGGTTCCCCGGCAATCCCCAACGGCCCCCCAACGGCCCCCCAACACCTCCCCAACGGCTGCCCAGACCCCCCTGTGGAGTAATGTGCTGCTCTCTTTTGACACCACTAGAAACCTATCAGTCTTCGCTGTTAGGTAAATTATCCCGGCAAAGCAACCTAACAGCGATGTGTAGAAGCATATCTGAAAGCATTCCCCTTAAGATTCAGATGAAAATCCAGTTGTAGATTTCTGCTGTTCTCGCAGTCGTAGTCGCATTCGCGATGACAGTCGCAGCGGCAACGGCAGTCGCAGTCACAGCCTCAGCCTCAGCCTGCCTCAGCCTCAGCCTGCCTCAGCCTCAGCCTCAGCCTGCCTCAGCCTCAGCCTCAGCCTGCTTCAGCCTCAGCCTCAGTCTGCATTCAGCCTCGGCCTCAGCCTCAGCCTGCCTCAGCCTCAGCCTGCATCAGCCTCAGCCTCAGCCTCAGCCTGCCTCAGCATCAGCCTGCCTCAGCCTCAGCCTGAGCCTGCCTCTGCCTCAGCCTGCTTCAGCCTCAGCCTCAGTCTGCCGTCGGCCTCGGCCTCAGCCTCAGACTGCCTCAGCCTCAGCCTGCATCAGCCTCAGCCTCAGCCTCAGCCTGCCTCAGCATCAGCCTGCCTCTGCCTCAGCATCAGCCTGCCTCAGCCTCAGCCTCAGCCTGCTTCAGCCTCAGCCTCAGTCTGCCTTCAGCCTCGGCCTCAGCCTCAGCCTGCCTCAGCCTCAGCCTGCCTCAGCCTCAGCCTCAGCCTCAGCCTGCCTCAGCATCAGCATGCCTCAGCCTCAGCCTCAGCCTCAGCCTGCCTCAGCCTCAGCCTCAGCCTGCTTCAGCCTCAGCCTCGGTCTGCCTGCCGCAAAAAAAGCCTCTGCCTGCATCAGCCTCAGCCTTAGCCTCAGCCTGCCTCTGGCTCAGCCTTGCATCAGACTCAGCTCAAGCATGGCCTCCAGGGGCCCCTCAGCCTCAGCCTGCATCAGCCTAAGCCTAAGTCTGCCTTACAAGCCTCGGCCTCAGCTACGCCTTGCCTCAGATCAGCCTGCATGTGCCTCAGCCTCAGCCTCAGCATGCCTCAGCACTCAAAATTCAGCCTGCTTTCGCCTCAGCTCAGCTGCCTTGGCTAGCCTCAGGCCTTCAGCCCTCGCCTCAGTCTGCCTTCTGCCTCGGACTCCGCCTCAGCCTGCCTCAGCCTCAGCTGCATCAGCCTCTGCCCTCAGGACCTGCACTCAGCATCAGCACTCCAGCCTGCTTCGCCGCAGAATCAATCTGCCTTCTGGCCTCGGCACAGCCTCAGCCTGCCTCAGCCTCAGCCTCAGCCTGCTTCAGCCTCAGCCTCAGTCTGCCTTCAGCCTCGGCCTCAGCCTCAGCCTGCCTCAGCCTCTGCCTACCTGCTTCAGATCTGCCTAAGCCTGCCTTCAGCCTCTAGCTCGCCTCTGCTGCCTCTAGCCTCTGCCTGCATCTGCCTCAGACTTCAGCCTCAGCATCAGCCTGCCTCAGCCTCAGCCTCAGCCTGCCTCAGCCTCAGCATCAGTCTGCTTCTGCCTCAGCCTCAGCATCAGTCTGCTTCAGCCTCAGCCTCAGTCTGCCTTCAGCCTCGGCCTCAGCCTCAGCCTGCCTCAGCCTCAGCCTGCCTCGGCCGCAGCATCAGCCTGCCTCAGCATTCAAAATGTGGCCCAGGAATGGAGTTCTGGGAACTAGAAGAACACGAAGTGGCCTACAGTTGGCTCCGGGCATTCAAAATCATGCTCAGGAATGGAGTTCTGGGAACTTGAAGAGCACGAAGTGGCCTACAGTTGGCTCCGGGCATCCAAATTGTGGCCCGGGAATGGAGTTCTGGGAAATCGAAGAGCACGAAGTGGCCTACAGCTGGCTCCGGGCATCCAAAATGCTCCGGGCATCCCAAAATGTGGCCCCGGGAATGGGAGTTCTGGGAAATAGTAGAGCACGAAGTGGCCTACAGTCTGCTCCGGGCATCAATATGTGGCCCGGGAAATGGAGTTTTGGGAACTCGTATAGACACGAAGTGGAATACCAGTTTGGCTCCGGGTATCCAAAATGTGGCTCCAGGGATTGGATGTTCTGGGAAATCGAAGAGCACAGATCGGGGCAGAAGTGTATCCCTCAATTTTTTTTCCCAATCCATCGTGTTGTGAGGTATGCGAAAAACGATCCCCGCCGGCAAACCCCAACATCCCCCCAACTGCCCCCCAACTGCCCCCAACGGCTGCCCAGACCCCCCTGTGGAGTAATGTTGAAGTAATGTTGAAGTAATGTGCTGCTCTCTTTTGAGACTACTAGAAACCTATCAGTCTTCGATGTTAGGTAAAAATCGCGAAGATGGCCCAAGATGGCCTCCAAGTCCGCCCGAGATGGTCCAAGACGGCCTCCAAAACGGCCCAAGAGAGTCCAAGACGGCCCAAGACGGCCCAAGAGGCCCCCCAGAGGCCTCCCAGACGGCCCAAGAGGCCTCCAAGAGGTCCTCCAGGAGAGTCCGAAGAGGCCAAAATCATTGATTTTCCCTTGGTTTTTGAAGGATTTTGGCATTTGCGCCTTTTCGGCTCTCCGACGGCTCAAGACGGCCCAAGAAGCCCCCAAGATCGCCCAAGAGGCCCCCAAGAGAGCCCCCTGATGGCCCAAGTGGCCTCCAAGATGGCCCCTAGAGGGCCCCAAGAGGGCCCAAGAGGCCTCCAACACGCCCAAGATGGCCTCCAAGACGCCCAAGATGGCCTCCAAGACGGCCCTGGAGCATTCCAAGCGGGCCCCAAGTCGGCCCATAGAGGCCCCCCAAACGGCTTCCGACGGCTTCAGACGTGCCAGGAACCCACCAAGATGGCCGAAGTTGGCTCGAAGCTGGCCCGAGACGGCCCAAAAAGCCCCAAAGATCGCCCAAAGCTTGCCCAAGAGGCCTCCAAGACGGCCAAGATGACCTTCAAGATGCCCACGTGTTCCCCGAAGGCTTTCCAAACCGATTCGGGGAACACGTGGTCCGATAGCTTGGCAGGTCTGGCCTCAACGTTCGGCCACATGGCGCTTCCAAAAAGGCAGGGGGCGGCGGTGATTCGCCGTAGGCGTCTTCGATCCGCCGCCCCCTGTCGATTCATCGCAGGGGTGCCTGGCGTGCTGGATCCTTTCGGTTTTGGTTTTGGTTCTTTTTCAAAAAGAACTCCCCCTGGCGCTTCGGCCCGTCCCGCCGGGGTCCCGGGAGGACTGTCCAGGACCCCAACGTCCACAAAATTATCCCGGCAAAGCAACCTAACAGCGATATGTAGTAGCATAGCTGGAGGCATGCAGCAGCGGTAACACTCGCAGTTTGATTTTTTCCCGTGCAAAGCGCGCAGGCTGAAAAGCATTGCAGACACGCGCAGGCTGAAAAGCATTCCGCGACACGTGCAGGCTCACCGCGCACAGCTGCACACGAGCGCAGGCTGAGAAGCACCACGCGCATGCAGGCTGAGAAGCACCACGCGAATGCAGACGGACAGACTGAACAGCACCGCCACAACGCAACCTGCATCTCATGGCTCCTCAAGCTCGCGCAGGCCATCCCAGTTGCTGTCGGGCCTTCGCGCAAGCGATCTTCGTCGCGGCAATCTTGTCCGTGAAGAGCTCGGCAAAGGCCTTGGCGATCTGTTCCGGGGGGCCGGATTCGATGATGCTCCGGTCAGGCAAGCCGTGGCTCAAGAGTTGGTTGAAGCTTCTGGGGCGCGACAGGCTGACGTAGTAGGCAAGCCAAATGGACTCCTTCTTGAGTCCTGGCGGAAACGTCCAGTGCACGATGAAGCCTGGGTCCGTCGTCTTGCCCTGGACGCCATGCAGAGTCCCCTGCTTTTTGGGCAGCACGGTCAACTGCGTCCTGGACACCGCGATGGCCGGGCCACCTGTCTTCGCTTTGAACTTCCAGGGGCGCGCCTGCGGGGTGATCGCGAGCACTCCGCGCAGGTCGGGGCCGGCAGGCTGAGAAGCACTGTTAGCTGTCACCGGCGCGGCCTTCAAGAAAAGTTCATCGCTGTCATCGATCTTGACATAGACGGCCTTTGGCATGTAGTAGAGTACGACCACGCCGTCCGAGACAATGGACGGGCGGCCCTCCACCGGAGGCTCCAGAGCGTGCAGCTCTATGCCTACCACTTTGCCTGGCGCGCCACGGACATACTTCGGCGGCAAGACGGATTCTGTCAGGATGACCTCCATGCAACGAAGAGCGGCAGCAGCCCCGGCATTTTTGCGGTAGCGCCGATGTTGGGCTCCGCGCGCATCTCGTCGTAATCAGGCTTCGCGAGGCGCGCAGCTGGTCTGTCGATTGCTGGGACGTAAAAGAGCAGCTGGCCAGCATCGTGCGCATCAAGCTTGGCCTGTGCATGCATGGCGTAAGAGACGATGCGCCACTCATAGGCCGACTCGTACCAGCCTCGTGCTGCACGCAACCGAGGGCCCCACTGAGGTGGCTGAGCGGCTTGGCTGCTGCTGGCAGCAGGCTGAGCAGCACCGCTAGAGCTAACGACCTCTGTTTTGACGATCGCCTGCCAGCTCTCGTCAGAGATCTTTTTTCCGCCTGGAGTTCTCATGGCGTGGAGAACCTCGAGTTGCAACGGGTCTGTAAAGCGCTGCATCTGCACGAAATCGATGACGTACTCGATGTCGGCGAGCAACTTCCTACCCTGTTGGTGTTCGTAGGATTGGCCCGCGTGAGGCGCCAGCAGGGAAGCGGTGGCGGGGACTGGCGGCAACTGGTAGAAGTCTCCGCACAAGATCTTCACAGGCATGCGTCCCCACGTCTCCTGCGGGCGCATGTACTTCGCGGGGTCCAGGTTGTAGCGCAACGCCCTGCCGTAGGTCGTGCGCAGTGCATCTGCATGCAGCAAAGGCCCCGGCACAGCACCCAGCTCATCGATCACGTCGACGCCGAGTGTGCCTGTGAGGCGATCCAGCTTTTTCTGCGTCTGTGGCGTCAAGCGCAGCCTGGCTGTCTGCATGGAATCCGACATGAGCAGGCCATTGGAGGAATGCATGGTCCTGCCGCGCGGGCCGAGGTTGTGTGCGGCGTGGTTGGACTGCGCTTTGCCGAGGTACCCCTGCTCGCCGAAGTAAGTGATGGCCATCGGCTCCACCACTTTGGAGAGGGTGCGCGTCTTGCCGACACCGCCTCCACCGAGCCAGATCGCTCTGTGGTTGCCTGTCGCGGACGCCACGGGGAGGAGATGCGTTGTCTTGTCTGGTCTGCCGTCAAATCGTTTCTGCAGAGACAACGCAAACAACGCCACCGCGTCAATCTGCTCCTCCGTGCAGTGGGCATCAGTGACGAGCTTCCACGCAACAGCCGCCGGGCCCTGCATGGCCAAGAGCTGCGGAACGAGTTCTGGTTGGGCGTCCTCGGCAGCAGGCTGAGGAGCACCGCTGGGGAGCCAGTCGTCCGCAGCATCGGGCAAGATCTCTCCATCCGGGCTCGCTTGCTTCTTTTGGAGCGCAATGCTTTGCCGCTGTAGGGCGAGCATGTCAGAAAAGGTCTCGTCCAGCCGCGTGCCCTGATGTTCCCGCGCGCCGCTGCTGGCTGGCAGTGCAAAGCTGGGCTGCAGCATGCCGCTGTACGCTCGGTCGAGGTTCTTCAACTGCTTATCGGCGTAGCTGAGGCGGCCCTTCTGGTCCAAGCGCTGCAGTTGGTCTTGCTGTAGGGCCAGCTCGGTTGCTCTGACGTGGTCCCGCAGCGGAAACCGGGAGATCTCGGTAATCTCGGCGTCCTCCACGTCCTCCTCTACGTCGCTGCCGCCGCCTCCACCCACGTCAACGAGCTCCAGCGGGACTCGCCCCTTGACCCCTTCGGCATCGCTCGCGGAGTCTTCATCCGCCTCGAGGTGTGCAGTCGTTGCTGGCCGAGGCTTAACCCGCGCCTCCGCCGCGAGGTCCACGTGCGCCAGCACGTCTCGCGCCACGGTCGCGCAGAACTCCGCCAGGGTGCACTGTTCCTCGTGCCACCGGCAATGGTGGTCACTGAAGGCAAGGATGCGCCGTGCCGCCTCCGCTGGCATGCGCCGCGCCAGCTGGGACCTTGCGAAGTGCGCTAGGCTGAGGAGCACCAGCTCGCCCTCCTCGAGGTTCGCCCGGGGCTCTTTCAGCTCGGAGAAGAGGGTCGTGTCCGCGAGCACGAGCCTCTTGCGGGCCAGGCGGCTCCTGGAGTCTGCGCGCGCTGCCAACACGTGGATCTCCGCGCACCGAAGCCGCCACGCCCGCTCGAACGAGTATGGGCGCACGGCGGGGCAGTCGCAGTTCCTCAGCATATGGCTGTACTGAGTAACGCAGCCACAAGAGAGGGGACACTCGCACGCCCAAGGCGTGAAGAGGAGGGCCTTGAAGAGCGAGTTCTGCTCGGGGTCCTGTGCCCAGGTCGGGCACTGGAAGCCATCGATGGTGGGGACGTGACTCCGCGTCAACCGGACCTCCTGCATGCACCGCGGAGCCAAGACGTAGTGGCTCTCGAAGGCGAAGAATCGCGGTCCAGAAGCTTTGACCCGGCTCGGCTTCAGGACTCGCCGGACGTACATCCTGTAGACGTAGTACGGCATGGTCTGCAGGCGAGGGCCTCTGTGGGCGTAGTCGTCGGCCGTGTTCGTGCTGGTGGTGCACACGTGCATGTCCTCGCACTCCGCACCGCCACCTTGCTCATCACCAGCAGGAGTGTCTCCAGGAGGCTGAGGAGCACCGCTGGTGTCACCTGCTGCGTCCTCCTCCTCGTTGTCGGCGTCAGGGATCTGGATGCGGACTGCTTGTATTGGCACCTGATCATTATGCGTCTCCTCGCCCGAACCTTCATGGTTTAGCAAGCGTTTGCACTGCTGGCAGGCCCACTGTAGTTGTCTCGTGAAGAGCCGCACATTGTGGTGCGACTGGAGGCAGTCGCCGCCTGTGAGGATATGCACGGCCACCTCCGTCGTGGAGAGCCAGAAGCACCGGTTCGCCATCGACGCCAGGCGGATACAGACCCGCCGAGCGCGGCGAGCGAGATCCTCGCGCGTCCGGCCCCGTTTGGCCAGCGTCTGGTCCTCGCCATCAGCGCCGCCCTCACTGAGCACCTTCCGGGCTTCCTCCTCCTTCTCGTCCCTCTCCTGCTGCTCCAGACGCTGCATGCCGGTGAGCATAGACTGGAAGAGCGGCGTCATGGACTCCATCATCTTGCCCTGGTACTTCGTGATGTAGAAGTCCATGGAGAAAGCCTTCTGGAAAGCAGCTTGGAAGCTCTCCACGACAGATGCATCTGTCGGATGCAAGGAGCCACAACCGTAGAGCCACTTTTTGCGGCCGCCGAGTTGTTTGGATGAGCGCAATGCGATTGCCGACTCTGGGTTCTTCATGCTGGCCGTTTTCCTGGTAAGCCTTCTGCGCTTGGCCAGCTGAGCTGGGGCGGCCGCAGGCAGTCCGTCCTGGGCAGGCTGAGGAGCACCACCAGGCTGAAGCACTTTTGCTGCCTCGGCAGACTCGTCAGGCGCGCACATCAAGAACTGGAAATCCACGTTGCACCGGCTGGTCACTTGAGAGACGTCGTTGCTGGAGCTCCTGAACGGCTGGTCGCGTTTGACCTGGCAGCGGCACCGCTGGTTGCGGTCATCAGAGAAGTCGATGAACGGAGTCCGGACCAAAGGCTTGCCGCGCCGACGCACTCGCTTGGTGCGGCCTGCTAGACATAGCTGCTGGATGCGAAAAAACCAGAAGCGGCACGACGGGGTTCTGTTCGAGCGCAGACTCTCTTTGGCCTCGAGCTTCTTCTTGACGTACTTGACGCACGTCTCGGTGCAGTCGTGCTCGTGGTTGGAGCAGATGTTGCAAAAGAAGTCATGGCTAAACGCTACCGCCCAAGCCTCCGCATCTGCGGTAATCTCCTCGACCGAAGCCGGCGAGCCATCGGGCTTGAGGACTTCCTGAATCGCTCCATCCTCGTTCGTCTGGAAGAGGCTAGCATGGCTGGCTGCCATGGCAGGCTGAGGAGCGCCACCCAGCTGCCCGAAGCTAGTTCGTTGGCGGTAGCTTGGAAACGTAGACTGAAAGGCTCCTGTGAGCGGGAGGCCCCGATACGCTGCAGCGCCGATTGCAGGCATCCGGTTCTCTGCGGCTGCCCGCGCTCGCTCCTCCACCAGGTGCGGCTGCTCCACTGGCGGGCCGAGAGGCACCTCGTCGCGCAGGGTGCCGTCCTCCTCTTCCCCTCCGTCCATGCGGCTCTGTCGTTGCTGCCTGGCTGTGAAAGGCTCTGGCGCGACGTCAGGAAGCCCCAGCTGCCGTGCGGGCTCGTTGGCAGCTTCGTACTGCACGGTCTCCGCGGTGGAAAGAAGGGCAGTTCGCAGCTCCCGAGCGGCGGTGCGCAGGCCTCCGACCACTGCCGACCGCAGCCACGCCATCGTAGGCCCGATGACGCTGTGGCCTTTGCCGTGGCCGCGCGTGAAGCCCCGACCCTGTGCTTCGAAAGGCGCTTGCACATCAGTGGTGCCTGGGGCCACGCACGGCTGCAGAGTCGCTGCCACGTCGTCCTCCGTTGTCACCGCCTGTCGGGCCAGCGTTGTGCGGCCAACAAACAGGCGCTCTAAGCCGATGATGTAGCGGTAGTGAAGCTCCGTCATCAACAGGAAGAACTTGGCCTGCGCCCGCGGGTCTGCTGCCACTATCTGGTGCATCCGCTCCAGAGAAGGCATGGTCGGAGCTGGACTCCGCAGGTCAGGGCCAGCAGGCTGAGAAGCGCCGCCGGCTCTGGCCACCGCGCCAACCGCGCCCCCGCGAATGTCTAAGTGGCTCCGCTTTCCGGGCCCTTCGTGGAGTTGGAGGACCAACGGGCTGTACGTGTCTGCGAAGTTCGGTGTGACGAAGAAGCTGGCCGCGCCGAACTTGAGGTTGTTGCCGTGCCCGTTGAAGCGGAGTGCGGTTTTCCGCCCCTCCGTGCCAGGGACATCGGAAGTGCTAAGTAGCAACGTCCTGAGGGCAGTCTTGACCTTGGCAGGCATGCCCGGGCGTGAAATGGCGGAGCCGATGCAGTCGGCCGGCTTAGCGATGTTTAGCGCCTCCATGAAATCCTCCGCCGACGCCTCTGACAGGATCTGGAGGTCAGTGCCGAAGCCTTTCCTGCCAATCGCCGCCCGAGTGCCTTTCAAGAGCCGCAGCCGGCGGATCACGTCGCCGAAGACAGCAATGATCTCTGGCGAGCTGAAGCGGCTCTGGCAGGCTGCCTCGTAGGGCTCCTCGTCGGTCGCGAGAGAGTACTCGAGCTCCTCCAGGTTGATGAGGCGCCGTGCGACCTCGAAGGACGAAGAAACGAGACACTGCTATGAAGACATGTAGGTCCAAACGCAACCTTGCGTTCAACGGATGTATGTCCAAACGAGACACTGCTATCAACACATGTAGGTCCAAACGAGACACTGCGATCAACGCATGTAGGTCCAAACGGAACAGTGCTATCAATAGATATAGGTCCAAACGAGACACTGCTATCAACATGTGTAGGTCCAAACGAGACACTGCTATCGACACATGTAGGTCCAAACGAGACAGTGGTATCAGTGGGTGTAGATCCAAACGAGACACTGTTATGAAGACATGTAGGTCCAAACGAGACACTGTTATCAACGCACGTAGGTACAAACAAGACACTGCGATCAATGGATGTAGGCCTCCACGAGACACTGCTATCAACACATGTAGGTCCAAACGACACACTGCTATCAATGGATCGACTCCACTATCAACACTGGTAGCATAAGTAGTATTCCTGGGGAAGACCTGTTCGAACAGCATGGGCCGCTCCCGCTCGAGGTTCGGCGCGCCGTCCCCGAACCAGAACTCTGTGTAGCACGCCGGCCAAGACCTGCTGTCGAAAGAACTCAAGGGTTTCTGCGTAGGCACCGATAAGGAGTGCGGGCCCACAGCTCTGCACGCGTCTGCTCCTGCTTGCGCTTTCTCCAGCACCACCTGCGCTCGCTCGTCGAACGAACGAGCAGCACTCTGTACATCGAGAACCATGCTGCGCATCGTATGCCTGCCGCCCTCGTCGGCAACAGGCTGAAGAGCACCGCTGCTGTCTGCCACTGTCGGTGTCACCTCGTTCTTGGCGATGCGTGCTGCCTGCTCCTGCAGCGCCACCAGCGTGCCTTGCAGCGCTTGCATCATTCGGACTGGAGCGATGTCATGCACTGGATCCACTGCAACTGTGACCTCTGCCACATTTTCATGCAGGTAGGCCATGTCAGGCTGTTCTGCTGCTTCTCCGTCTTTGTCTGTCTCTGTCTCCTCGTCAGACTCGTCTCCCGCCTCGTCGTCTCTGCCCACTTCCGGCGCCCTGGATGCTGGCCCCAACAGACGTACCGGGGCTTTGTCCACACCGTCCACTGGTTGCAGACAGGCTTGGACGTGGTCTGGCACGCCGTCCTCCGGCAGCCGTGTCGGGGCAACATCCTCCCGGACGGTTACCTCGGAAAAGGTTGCGCACTGCTGCTTGCGCTCCCTCACGATCTGCATATACTCGCCGCGCTTGACTGTTGCCCAGTACGCCTTGTGGAGTTTGTGCGCGGCGCCCGAGAAAACGATGTTCAGAGAGTCCACAAGCGCGCCCTGCTCCGGGGGCAGCTCCATGGTCGGGATTTGCGCCGTGGGCTGGGCGAAGAGGATAGTGTTGCCCGAGATGCCTTTCTGCTGGACATCCGGAGCGCCCTTGCCGAGGCGGACTTGCTTCCAACAGCATCGGCCAAGGGACGCCAGCATCTTAGTAGCTTTCGAAGCGTTGCGGACGAGCATGAGCTCCCGGCCGATCCAGTTGTCGTTGACCAGGGCGTTTAACGGCATCTTCGGTTTCTTGGCGCACAGGTCATTGAGGCAATCCCAACAGACCCACACCAACGCGTTGGCATCTCCCACCCCTGCGCACGGAGGCCTCTCGTCCGCAGGCTGAGAAGCTCCGCCGGACCTGTCGGCAGCAGGCTGAGAAGCACCGCAGGTTCCCGCCGTTGCTTCTGGTGGTGCAACCACAGGGACTCGGCGGGAGTGTAGCAGCCACCGCCACTCTGGGTGCTCCGGATGCTGAACGCTGGACGCATGCAGCTGTTCGCACGGGATCAGTGGCCACCGCTGCCTGTACCTGTCCACGTCCAGGAGCTTCTGCACGAGCTCCGGGGACTGCAAGTAGTACACCCCGCGGTGCTTCACCAGAGCACGCTTGGGTGGAGCATCTGCCTCGCCATCGGATAGGTCATCACGATCGCTTGCTGAGTCGGCGCAGTGCTCAAAGACACGCTCCTCCGGCACTGCTCCAAACAGGCTGAGTTTGTGGCGATGCTCCAGGTAGTCTTTCTGCGCACAGACTACGCAGGCTGCCTCGCTTCGGGGCACCGCCTCGCCGCCCGAGAAGCGGTTGGCCTTGCTGCCAGGGTGACAGAACTGTTGGAAGTAAGCAAAATTCTGCACCATGATCCTCTTCTCTTGAGCGGTTATCGGCCTGCAGCCAGCGTGTGCCATCAGGTACAGCACCCGTTTGCGGTATTCTGCCTCGCCGGCGTGGTTGCACTGCTTATGCCGCGCAAAGTCCTCTTCTATTAAGAAATCGCAGTCGCAGAGCTGGCAGACGAGCGGTCCCGTCATGACTGCACGGTTAGAGAAAACTCGCAACTGGTTCCCCTCTACTTCGCCGCCGGGGACGTAGCAGCTCTTCCCCGCGGGAGCAGCCAACGCTCTCCGCACTCGCTCCGCGTACCTCTGCGCAAATTCCCTGTGCTGCGCAGGCTGAGGAGCACCGCGGCTGGACACAAGCTCTTTGTAGGTGGCCAGGCGCCGCAGGATTGCCTTGTTACGAATGCCACTCTCCAGCATCAGCAGATCCTGGTCGATCCTGTTCTGCGCCTCCTCAGCGAACCCTTCCATGGGGTTTGGCCTTTCCTCCGCCTCCGCGATGCGAAGCATTGTTTTGCCATCGCTTTCCGCCTGCTGGAGTGCCTGGAGCTCGGCCTCCTGCTCGGGAGAGAACTGCTTGGCCTTCAATCCTTTCCGAACTAGCCAGCCTAGTTGCCGCTCTGCAACACTACGCCCGGCGGACTCCTTCGGAAAGCGGCCGAGGTCTCGCACCTGCTGCATGACCTCCTCGATCTTCGTCTGCTGCATGAGCCCGTCGGACTTTGAAGCTCGGCTGCCCGCCTGCTGCAGAGTTTGAAGTTCGGCCTCCTGCTCCGGTGAGAAATGCTTGGCCTTCCGTGTTTTTCGGATGTGCCAAGCCAACTGCCGCTCTGCAAGCGGGCGTTGAGCGCTCTCCTTCGGCCAGCTGCCGAATTCGCGCACCTGCTGCAGGATCTCATCGGTCTTCTGCTTCCGCTTGAACTCCTCGGTTGCAGCACGCTGAGCAGCAGCAC
Source organism: Prorocentrum cordatum (assembly GCA_963575745.1). Lineage (NCBI taxonomy): Eukaryota > Dinophyceae > Prorocentrales > Prorocentraceae > Prorocentrum > Prorocentrum cordatum. Next base: position 107,625 of record CAUYUJ010020991.1, on the reverse strand, counting down.
CTGCAGCACGCTGAGCAGCAGCGCTGACGGCGCGTGACTCCTCGAGGTCTTGCAATTCCAACATCACGTCACTAGGAATGCTCTCGCGGTGTTCAAAGAAACGTTTGGCCAACTTGTTTTCAGCTCGTGCTTCCTCAGACGTTCCTTTATTTCGCATCGGTATACGACCGAACTGCTTCACGTCCTCGACGAGCGTTTGCAGAGATCCGCTTAATGCAGAACGCTGAAGGGCAGCGCTGACAGCGGCTGACTCTGAAGGCGTGGCGCATTCGAGGGCTTGCAACTCTAACATAACGTCATTAGGAATGCTGTCGCGGTGGTCGGAGAAACGTTTGGCCAACTTGTTTTCAGCTCGTACTTCCTCGGACGTTCCTTTCTTGTGCTTCGGTATACGACCGAACTGCTTCACCAGGTCAACAATCCTTTGGACAGTACCGTTCAACACAGCACGCTGAGGAGGGGCACTGCTCACTGCAGCAGGCTGAGGAGCACCGCTGTTGGGTGCAGAAACGTCAGGAGCATGGCGCCCAGACCGAGAGCTACCAGCATGCCGCGGCATTACTGTGTACAGTGGGTGCTGGGAAGTTCCTTTGTAAGGATAGCTCTAGGCAAGATGGCTACGGAGACATTTAGCAAGATAGCTCTAGGCAAGATGGCAAGATAGCTCTAGGCAATGAGGCGTCCGAAAACGAGACACTGCTATCAACGCTTTTATAACTGGAGGAACCTCTGATACCGACACTGCTACGCACATGGAAGGTGTCTTGAAATGAGGCACAGCCAGAGTTGATATACAATGAGGCGTCCGAAAACGAGACACTGCTATCAACGCTTTTATAACTGAACGAACGTCTGATTTCGACACTGCTACGAATATGGGGGTTGTCTTGCAATGAAGCACGGCCATGACCTGATTTAGATTCCAGAGAAACACATGCAGAAATGTTTTGTTTTTCAAACACCGAAATTCTCTGTAAACGAGGCACTGTGAACGACTGCAGAACAGGCGCTTGTAGCAAAGGAAGTGCAGGCTGAGAAGCACCGCAGGCGAACGTGAATGAATCCGTTGGGCAACGTGAGCACAGACCGAAACTCTGTGCAGGCACTCTCAAGGGAGCCCGGGCAGGCTGAGGAGGAATGCAGGCCGCAAACACTATTCTTGCACCAGACGCCACAACAGTAAATAGTGCAGGCTGAGAAGCACCGCAGAAACAACGAAACTACCAAACGAATGTTTGAGGCAAACCTAGTTGGCATCCCGCAAGGCGCAGGACAAAGACGCTTGCCATGTCCAGCAAGCTGAGAAGCATCGCTGACAAGACAGGAGAAAGCTCACCTCAAGCTTTCTCCTGAGGGGTGGCTTTCAAGAATGCGGCACTTCTTGGCGGATTCCGGCGTCGTGCTCCACTCATTCATCCGCTTATGCTCGCCTGATTGCTGAAGCTCTGTGCGCATCCCCAGTGTTCTCAATTTTTTAATGAAGTACTGCGCCTCAGACACGACGGAGTCGTCAATGTGGGTCACGCTGTGCGCCGTCATGCCATCTTTTGAACAGCCAGTAATGAGCAACAAGCAGACTCTGTGCTTCGCTCGGTTGGGCGGATCCATTTTGAACGAGAGCAAGTTGTCAACTGAGCAGTGTCCGTGAATCGTCACTGAGTGGGAAGACTCACCGTCAGAAGCGTCCGTGACACCTGGTGTGGACACGACGAAGCCAGCCGCAGTGGATACGCACCGAGACTTCTGCGTGGTACGAACGAGAACGACTGCCAAGTGGCAGTTCCGGGTAAGCTGAGAAGCGTCACCCCCGCCACCCGCTGGTGAGTACTGCACGCGCATGCCGTAGAAGGGACAAGACCGTATCTCAGAGAGCTGTGCCGCGAGCATTGCATCCTGGCTCTCGCGGCACTGCTTCAGGATCTCCAAGACGACATTGTAAGACGTATTCGGGGCGTGCGATATCTGAAGCGGTGAAACGGCCACCACAGTCGTGTTGACGAAAGTCCGTTGAGGTGTGTCATCCTGTGCATTCGCAGCCACATTGCGCACGCGTCGTATGATGCGACAATTGCTCAGTGGAGGGAAGGAGATAGCTTTCTCGTCGTGAACTTTTTTGAATTCTTGCATGCTATCAATGCCAGTCAAGGCGAAGGCTGCCGCTTGGGATACGCCAACTTTGCACGAGCCACTGAAATCACGAGCAGTAGTCGTAAAGAAGACGCGCTCGCCTGTGTTCTCCACCACAGAGTCGGCTGGCTCCGGTTCCTCAAGCCTCATCCCATTGACCTGCAACAAGAGTGGCAAGTTTGCATTCGGATCATCCGACGCCATAGCCAGAAAGGCACAGCAGGAGAGGAGTGCTTCTCCGGTGAGAATCTGCGAAGCCTGGTCTGGATCCCATGTACCCGCATGAGCGGTGGTCAGCTGCTCCCGGTCCACTGCGAAGTCTTGAGTGGCTGCTAAGTCGTGTAGTTGAGTCATTCTGGGACAAGAGCATGCGGAATCCACTACGCGATCTTGCGACAAGTTCAGCTCCAGTTTGCCGTCGAATTTGCCCGCCACGTTGAGAAACAGCAGCGGTTGTCCTTTGTGAGAGCGACAAAGCTCTATGTTGGTGGATCCCCAGACTGCAATCACAGCCTCCGCTGTCTTGGAGTTACTCGTCTGTGTGCCGTCGACCAGATGTACACTTGCCACTGGAGGGTGGCCAGCGGGAGTGCGGGTTTCTGAAACAGAATGAACCACAGCCATGACATCGAAGCAACGCTGCGATTTGATGTTCATCATGTCTGCCACTGTAGTCGCTGGAGCCGGCGCCGATGCCAAGGAGGTCTCCTCCGGAGAGCTTTTGAGCACTGGAGTGCAGGTTGTGCGCTTGAGGTCGACCACGACACGAACAGACGTATGCACAAAAGCGTCCTGCTGCCGACTGTCCAGGCCGACGCTGGAGAGTTTCCACGCCGTCATCGGAGGGAACTTTTTCAGAGCAGCTTGGACTTCTGCTGGAGTTCCTTTGAGGATGGCCTCACAATAGTGCTCTGAGTCTGTGCCAAGCAGAATGCATGTGAATCGGTTTGCATGGACTAGCTGGCCATTGTTCCTGCTCTTGTACGAGTACTTGATCTCCCTGGGCTTGTATACTCGGACAAGGAAGTCTTGGGTTTTGGCGCTGCTCTTCGTGAGAAAACCCAGTGGAGACGTCGGCTGTTCTGCAGCAGCAGCCATGGTAGCTCACCCGGAGGATCACCGTGGAGCGCACAGTGACACAGGCTGAGAAGCACCGTGCACGGCACGGTGAGACTGGGTGAGCGGATGCGGACAAGGCTCGCTTTTGCTCGTTCTTTGAACCAGAACGGCAATGATTACAGAATTTCAAAGTTACAAGTGATGCCTCCACGAAGCACCCCCCCTGTGGAGTCGAGAAAGCGTGTTGCTGTATGTGTGCGTGACTCGATGGATGTGATGTGTGTGCTGTGTGGCCCCGCCCCAAAAAATGCTTCGGCCTCTCAAGGCCCCCCCCGCTCCACGAATCCCATTGGGGGGTCGAGATCCCCGCTCTGGTGGGCGGAGACGCCAAAGGCTTCGAAAACCGCGAGGGAGGGAAGGATAAGGGAGAAGAAAAGGACGGAGAGGGAGGGCTCGGAGGCCCTTGGAGGGGGGGATGTGCCCATCCGAGGGAACGGTGCACCCCCCCCTCCCCGTCGTGAAAACGAGGCACCAGCCGTGGCAACGACCCCCCCCCTATCCCCCTCCGCGACCTGAGTAGACCACCCAGGCCAGCGGAGGACGTCATAGGGGGCGGGGGTTCTGACTTCGATGAAAGAAGAGAAGGAAAGCGGGGGGCAAGGATCAGGCAGACGAAAGCCCTTTTAGGCTTTACCCGGCGTGTGGAAATGCCTTTTTTGGCTTTTGCGGGGACTAACCCGCGCGGTCGCCCGCAGGCGACAGGGCGCCCAGGCCCTCTCCGCGCGCGCAGGCGCGTGGCAAACTACATGCGCACGATCGCCCGTGGAATCGAATGGAACCGTCCGCGGCGAGTCGTCCGCGGCGACTCAGGACCACGCCGCCCTGGAAGAAGAGGCGCTACAAGGATGCATTCTGCGACGCTGGAGATCCTGATGCGACGAGGACGCTGCAGAGAAACATTCTGCGCGCGTACGCACGACCTGGAACGACAAGCACAATACGGGAACAAATTCGGTGACGCTGGAGTCCCCGATGAGACGAAGAAGCAGCAGAGACACGTCTCAAGGCGCAGCAACACCGAAGTGACGCAAACGCACCCCGCGACACGACAAGGACGCTGCAAGAAGAAACTCGGCGACGCAGGAGTGCGTGGAAGCTACAAAGGCATGGAAAGGAGGCTACGAGGAAACTACAGAGCATTCAAAGCGTCTCGAGCTTAGGGAGCCTTCCGCAGAGCCCTTGTGCGCACGACTTTGGCCGAAGGCCATCATATATGCAAGTACAACAGTTCATGCAGGAATCTCTTGTGCATGTGTTGGTGCCACTGCTGCGAGCAGGCAGTGGAACGAGCGAGGAGGGGGTATCAACCTTGACCGCCGGCCCCCGCCCCCTTCCCTTGACCGCGCTCCGCGGCCGGGCGCAAGCGCGGCCGGTCGGGGCAGCCGGCAGGGGCAGCCGGCCGGGGCAGCCGGCCGCCCTCCCCTCCTGCTCGTCCTCCTCCTCCTCCTCCTGCTCGTCCTCGTCCTCCTCCTGCTCGTCTTCTTTCTCCTGCTCCTCCTCCTCCTCCTCCTCCTCCTCCTCTTTCTCCTGCTCCTCCTCCTCCTCCTCCTCCTCCTCCTCCTCCTCTTCCTCTTGCTCGTCCTCGTTCTCGTCGTCCTCGTTTGCTCGTCCTCCTCCTCCTCCTCCTCCTCCTCCTCCTCCTCCTCCTCCTGGTGGTCCTCGTTCTCCTCCTCCTGGTGCTCTCCTCCTCCTCCCTCCTCCTCCTCCTCCTCCTCGTCCTCCTCCTCCTCTCCTCCTCCTCCTCCTCCTCCTCCTCCTCCTCCTCCTCCTCCTCCTCCTCCTCCTGGTAGTCCTCCCCCTCCCCTCCTCCTCCTCCTCCTCCTCTTCCTGGTCGCCCTCGTTCTCGTCCTCCTCGTCTTGCTCGTCCTCCTCCTCGTGGTGTTCTCTCCTCCTCCTCGTCCTCCTCCTCCTCCTCCTCCTCTGCTCCTGCCTCCTCCTCCTCCTCCTCCTCTCCTCCTCCTCCTCTCCCCCTCCTCCCCTCCTCTCCTCCTCCTTGTCCTCTCGTCCTCGTTCTCGTCGTCCTCGTCTTGCTCGTCCTCCCTCGTCCTCCTCTCCTCCTCCTCCTCCTCCTGCCTCCTCCCCCCCGTGGTCCCCTCGTTCCCTCCTGGTGCTCTCTCCCCCCCCCTCCTCCTCCTCGTCCTCCTCCTCCTCCTCCTCCTCGTCCTCCTCTCCTCTTCCTCCTCCTCCTCCTCCTCCTCCTTCTCCTCCTCCTTCGCTCATCCTCCTCCTGGAGTCCTCCCCCTCCCATCCTCCTCCCCTCCTCCTCCGCTCCTGGTCGCCCTGTTTCTTCCTCCTCGTCTTGCTCGTCCTCCTCCTCTGTGCTCTCTCCTCCTCCTCCTCCTCCTCCTCCTCCTCCTCCTCCTCCTCCTCCTGGTGGTCCTCGTTCTCCTCCTCCTGGTGCTCTCCCCCCACCTCCTCCTCCTCCTCCTCCTCCTCCTCCTCCTCCTCCTCGTCCTCCTCCTCCTCCTCCTCCTCCTCCTCTTCATCCTCCTCCTCCTCCTCCTCCTCCTCCTCCTCCTCCTGCAGTGAGTGAATGCAGTGGCACGATTGAATGCAGTGGACTGCAGTGTCACTAGCAATTCCTGAAGCGTCTGGCTATTCAAAATGTGGCCCGGGAATGGAGTTCTGGGAACTCGAAGACCAGGAAGTGGCCTACAGTTGGCTCCGGGCATCCAGAATGTGGCCCGGGAATGGAGTTCTGGGAACTCGAAGAGCACGAAGTGTGTGACTGTTGCATCCGGGCATCCAAAATGTAGCCCGGGAATGGCGTTCTGGGATGTCGAAGAGCACGAAGTGTGTGACTGTTGCATCCGGTTATTCTAAATGTGGCCCGGGAATGGCGTTCTGGGATCTCGAAGAGCACGAAGTGTGTGACTGTTGCATCCGGGTATTCAGAATGTGGCCTGGGAATGGAGTTCTGGGAAGTCGAAGAGCACGAAGTGTGTGACTGTTGGTGAAAAACGAGCCCGGCACCCTGCCGCCCGGCAACTCCCCAACACCTGCCCGGACCCCCCTGTGGAGTGATCTGTGAGCTCTTTTGAGTCAACTAGAAACCTATCAGTCTTCGCTGTTAGGTAATATTGATTTTACGAAGGTTTTGGGCTCATTTTGTGCTTCTCAGGGGGCAGCGCTCATTTGCGCTTCTGAGGAGGTCGCAAGAAGCCCCCAAGAGGCCCCAAGATGCCCCCAGGAGGCTCCCAAGAGGCCTCCAAGAGGCTCCCAAAAGGCCCCCAAGAGGCCTCCAGAGGCTCCCAAGAGACCCCCAGAGGCTCCCACGAGGCCCCCAGAGCCCCCACGAGACTCCCAAGAGGCCCCCAAGAGTCTCCCAAGAGGCGCCCAAGAGGCCCCAAGAGGCCCCCAAGAGGCTCCCAAGAGGCCCCACGAGGAGCCCCAACGACTCACACCGGGACGAGGGGCCCGAACGACTCACACCACGAAGAGCCCGAACGACTCACACCACAACGAGGGGCCCGAACGACTCATACCAGGACGAGGCGCCCGACCGACTCACACCACGAGGACCCCGAACGACTCACACCACGACGCGGGCCTCGAACGACTCACACCACGAGGAGCCCGAACGAGTCACACCAGGAGGAGGGGCCCGAACGACTCACACCAGGACGAGGGGCCCGAACAACTCACACCACGAGAAGCCCGAACGACTCACACCAGGACGAAGAGCCCGAACGACTCACACCACGAAGAGCCCGAACGACTCACACCAGGAAGAAGGGCCCGAACGACTCACACCAGGACGAGAAACCCCAAACGACTCAAACCACGAGGAGCGCTTTCTCTCCCTCCTCCTCCGCCTCGTCCTTCTCCCGCTCCCCCCACAAGGAGGATGTACAAGGAGGCGGGAGGAAGGAGGAACAGGGGAGATATGCGGGGCCAAGCGGACACACGCCTGAAAAACACGACTGTCGGCATGCTTCGCGAGAGTTGCTGCTGTGAGATGGGCTGGTGGGGATACGCGAAGCGTGAAGAATTTCCGTTGGGCTCGTTCTGGATTGTTGGTAGTATTGCTCCGCTTGTTGCGGTCGTTTTCTTTTTTTTTTTTTCTTTGGGGGGGGGGGGGTGTTTTTTGTTTTTTTGTTTCCCCCCCCCCGACGTGGGCTTCAAAACTTCGAAGGTGTGTTGTAGTTCGTGAAGTTCACCTGCAGCTCTTCCCCGTTCAATTTACAGCTCATGGTCTTGTTGGGGTTGTCGAACTTCTTCTTTTTCGCATCCGTCCTGCTGGCCTTGGGGGGCGCGCCGATGTCTTGTTTTTCTGGTGATTCCCGTGTCCTTGACTGTCTCTTTGGGGCCGGTGTTGCCGCCCTCGTTGGTTCGCCGTCTCTGCGGGATGGTCCCGCCTCGTCGTCGTTGGACCTGCGTTGTTGTAGGCGTCGTCCCTTGCGTTGTTGGCGGCTTTCTAATGGCCTGCGGCTCGGCGATGTTTCTGTCCAGCATTCCCAAGTGGACCTCCACTTTTTTGTGGTGCGCCTTGGTGTGCTCGAGGTGGTCCTTCATGATCTCCTCGGTGCGTCTGATTTCCTTGGTTGTTGGGCGAAATGCATGCTGCCGATGATCATGTCGTTGATGAAAACCATTGGGGTCTCGTCGTCAATGGTCGGAAGCCTGGCGGCGCTGTTCTTGGTGGTGGCCACTGCTGGCTGCCGTTGCCAAGTAACCCAGAGCTTCTCCCTCTCTTGTGTGAGTTTTGCGTCGCTTCGTGGTGCTTCCCAGTCTGGCCTTGTAGTGGCGTAGAACTTGCGATGTGTTTGTTGTGCTCCTGGTTTGCGTCCCGTGGTTTCTTCTTGGCGGGGGGGGGGTCGTCCTCGTGTTGGGGGTGGTGCTTCGCGCTACCGTTGCGTTTCTTCGTCTTTCTGTTTGCCTTTCTGGTTGGTATCGTTGTCCTCGGTGTAGTCGTCGTGCGGCTTGGGGAAGCTGTCCTTCTTCTTGCCGGTGGCGCCGTTGCACTTGCCGTTGGCGCAGTGGGCGTCGGGGTGTTGAGCTGCCCATTGTGCGCCACCCGCAGTTGTAGTGGGTCGCGTAGGCGGAACCCTGCTCGGCGTTCGGGTGGATGTTGGTTGCCACGGTGCTGCCATTGTCGGAACTTGTGGATGTCGTGGTGGTAGCTGGACATTATGATGTGCCTCGAACACTTGTCGCGCAGGCGCGAATTTAAATAGGGCGCGTGCTGCTGCTCGCTCTCGACGGCCACGTCGGCGCCACGCAGGTTTCGTTGTGAAGGTCGCGGTGGCGTTGTGCACCGACGCGATCGTTGATGAAGTTTTTTCAGAAGAAAACTCAGGGAATATAGAATCATGTGTAGTGGCGAAATGGGAAAACAATGGCGCGGCAATGGGGCTGGTTCTGGTTCGCGGGCGCCCACCCGAAGGCGCGCGGGCACCGCGCTGTCTGCCGCCCGAATCTTTCGGGCGCGCGGCTCCCCTCCTCCCCTTTCTCCTCCTCCTCCTCCTCCTCCTCCTCTTCGGGCTTCTGTCGGGCTCCATGACCATCATTCATGTATTTGGGCCCGTCGCGCACCGCGGGCGCGAAGGCGCGAAGTTACGTGGCTTCTAGAAGTCCGTTCAAATCCGACGTCGCGAAGCATATCGTGAGAAATCGCGATCAGGCTGGATCGATCCGTGAGCGTCGCAATCCCGGAAAATTTGCGGGGACACGCAGTGTGAACAAAACTGTGTCGCCTGGGTGTCACGGGTAGGCGACCAGGAAGAAGACATCTACCAATGTGGGTTGACCTAGGAGTCCTGGCCCTGGGCGCAATTTCTCGCCCTGGATGCAATTCTAATGGTCTTGGAACCTGAAAGAGGCCCCCGAGGGCCGAATTCGAAGAAAACCGCCGGCTGGAACAGTTTTTTTTCGCGACGTCGGACGGAAAGGGACCTCTACAGGCCAGCTGACTTCGCGCCTCTGTCAGATCCGAGCGGCGCAAAACAGTTAGCGTCGGCTTTTGTTGACTGTTAACTACTAAGCAATTATTCTTGGCGGGCCCCTTATAGATGCCCTGGCGCTCTCGCCGAAGCGCCGGCTGCATTTTCACTGAAAATGAAGTTCACTTTCAATCGGTTTGGTGGGCCGCCCAAGCCGGCCCCCCAACAACAACAACGTTCCCGTTCGATACTTCCTCCTTTTTTCTCAGGGCCGGCGCTCTTGCTCGCCGCCGAAAGCAGCCGTTTCAACAAAACCAGCGCCCCCGCTCGAGGCTTCCCACCGTTTTACCTTGGACAGGCGCGCTACTCTTTCTCTCATCGGCGCCGCCCCCCGGCGACAACAACGCCCCCGCTCGAGACTTCCCCCCTCGTTTACTCCGGGCGGTCCTATTGCTCGCCGCCGACAGCCCCGTCCCCGACAAAACCAGCGCTCCCGCCCGAGACTTCCTCCCGTTTTACGCTGGACGGGCGCCCTATTCTCCTCCTCCTCGTCGTCGTCCTCGTCCTCGTCGTCGTCGTCGTCGTCGTCGTCCTCCTCCTCCTCTTCCTCTTCCTCCTATTAATATTGGTACTGCTACAACCACAACAATAACAACAGCTACTGCTATTACAACTGCTCCTCCTTCCTCCCCCTCCTCCTCCTCCTTCTGGTCCTACTCCCCCTCTTCCTCTCCCTAGCCCCCCCCCCTCCATCGTCCTCTTCCCCCTCCTCCGAGATGCGGGGCGCGCGCGAGGCGATTGCGATGGCGATGTGCCGTCCGAGCTGTGGATGTCGAAGATCCTCGGGGGAGGCGGTGGCGATGTCTTCTTGGGCTGGAGATCTGGGCGAGGGGGCGTCGGGCACCGCGGGCTGGGCAAATCCCCCATGGTGCGGCGTGGTATCCATCAGGATGCATGTGACGCGTGGAAGCATGGCGCGTGATGGTTGTTGTTGTTGTTGGTGGTGGTGGCGTGTTTGTGTGCGCGCGTGCGCGCGCGTGCGTTCGCGGCCTTCGCGGGTGCTTTTTAGGCCCTCGGGCCGCTTAAAACCGGCGTCGTCGGAGGAATGGGTCAACCGCCTGCGAGGGCGACGCGGCGAACCCGCGGACTTGCGCCGAACGGGCCCCGATTGCATGAAGCGGCATTTTCAGGCCGCGAACAAACCCACGAACTTGTGCCGAACAACTTCCCGCACCAATGAACGACGACTCCCTGATGCTGCCGCCGCGAAGAAAGCCGCGAACCCGCGCCGAACAGACTCCCCAGCGAACGAAAACTCCCAGCTCGCAACGATCCATCTGGAATCTTAGACCAGGGGGCGCGTGGAGTTTGGATGATATTTTCGCGGTTGGCTCAAGGAGTTCTGATGAGGTTCTCGTAAGAGCACCGGGGCCCTCCCAGACGGCCCCGGGAGGCCCGTGGATTGCGCGGGTGCGACTGCGTGGGGGCAGGGGGGCGCGAGGTGCGAACTTGGGGGCCCGTGCTAGAGGAAAGCGCGTTCTTTTTCCTTTCGCGGAGGCGTGGCCGCGCCCGTCGCCAGCGCGCCGCGTTAGCACGAGGGCCCTCGTGGGCCGATGTAGCGGCGCGCAATGGAATGCAGAGAAGGGCGCGGGGGGGGGGGGCTGACAGGGGCTAGACAACCGCAGCTCCTACCTTTCTTGCAGCCGAAACGTCGCCTCGCCTCAGAGGGCGATTTTCCTCTCTCTGTGGGCGTCGCAGTAATTCCATGGGCCTCGACGGCGCGCGGCTGGCGCAGCTCTGCGAACGCGCAGAACATGGGGGCATCTCTAAGAGAGATCCTTGAAGAGACTGTCTTGCTCGACATCCATAATGGGGACGTCCGGCTTCGCTGTGTCCGTGGCCTGCCCCATCTGCTCCGTGAAACTCTGTGGCTCGATTCCGCCTGGGTCGCGCGGTTTGCCAATGCGCTCCAGGAGAAATCTGCCGCGCTGCTCGAGAATCGGGAAGTCGGAGTCCTCGATCGCCTCATCTGAATACGTCCGTGCACTCGGAAACGCTGTCGGGATGGCCTTTGCCGCGAGGTGCATCCTGGCCGTGCGATCGCAGCCCCTGGGCCGTCCGAAGACTTCCTCCTTCGCCTACGGCCTCTCCCAGACCCCCCTCATCGTCGCAGTGTGGGTCCAGAGCGCATTGACGTAGGCGCTGCCTTCGGTCTGGCACCGCTGCTTGTGGACATTCATCTTGGGATAGCCATCGCGACGGCGGCGATCCACCTGCACCTCGAAGATGCGCAATGTAGTGGGCGCAAGAGGCGCGGCGAGATGCCCTTTCGCAGAAAATGCCGTACACGTATGCACAGCTCGAAGGTCCTGGCTTTAACTCCAACAAGCCCTTCTTGCTCCTAATGCATGCCAGTGCTGCCAAATCGGCGCCCTTGGGCTTCCTTCTCGTCGAGCTCCTCGTCGTGCTGCATCTCCCTAACGCATGTCGGTGCCAAATCCATGATCCACCGCTGTCCGGTCGAATGCGCAAGTGGCCCCTGGGCGCGCGGACCATCGGCGAGTCCGGAGAGATGTCCACGAATAAAGCGGGCGCCTTCGCCCCAAACTGAGCTTCCAAGACCGACGCGACCAGCGCAATCTTAATGAAGGAGGATGTCGAGTAGGTGGTCTCGTCACTTGGGCCTTGTGACCCATCTTCCAATGGTCGCTCATCATATGGTTGCAGACCATCTCGTTTCTTCTGGGACATTTTGCAGGCCCTCCAGCGGGCGCGGATGTACTTTCCTCAGGTCCAAGAAGTATCTCGCCCTTCTCTGCTGGAGGTCCCTCCAGTCCTGGAGCAGCGGTGCGTTGATCAGTAATCGCCGCGGCCTTCATGGCCTCGGAGACGGATCCGCCTATTGGTGAAGGATTCTCGACGAAACCATTGAGGGTCCCCACTGCGCCGTTCAACTCGCCGAGGTTCTCCAGCCTCCGCTCCGTGCCATTCCTTCTCCTCCGCCTGCCTCGCCGAGGATCGTGATCTAATCCGATATGTCCTCGATGGCCACCTGGCCGTCTTTCGCTGGCTCCACCGAACTGTCGGCCATCATCTGCTGCCCCCACCGCTGGCGATTCCATAAGTTTCTACCGATCTTCGGAAGTTCGTTGTAGTTCATACTGGGGGTGGTGGCTGGCGCTGCAGGTGCCTAGCGAGGCAGGTCTCTGAATGGCGTCGAGGCGGGATCTGGCACCGGGTGAGGATCGGAAGGGCCGTCGAGCTCGGTGTCCGTGCACGCCTGGAAGTATGCGTAGAGGGCCTTGTAGTCACCAGTCTCGTCTCCTGTCTTCAGGTAGTCCTGCGCGATTTCGCACTCGAGCGTGTTGCGCGGCTCGACCAGACCCAGAGCGATGCCGAATGACATCTGCGTCGACAGCCTCAGCCAAACACGGGAAGCAAGCTGTCTCGGGCACTGATGGTGCACAGCCATCATGTCCGACGTGGGGTCGTTGAAGGTCGCGCTGAAACTCGGATCCTGGGCGATCGGCAGAGCGCGGCTTTTAGTGCTAACGTCGTCGGTAGGCCAGCGCCCGTGCCTTTCGAGTTCAGATGGTTCGTCCATTCGACACCTCCGCCTGCTTCGCCATGCCTTGCTTCAGCTGCAGGATCCTCTCATTTTCCGCCCTCATGATGTAGTCCAGTGGTTGGTTGCACGCTGGTAGGAGGGCTGGTGGAGCAATGAGGTCGTCCGCGGGGACCCAGGCATGGTGGTGATCTCCGGCAGGAAATCCCAAGGCCAGCGCGCCCTGATATACCGCTCACTTACGGGAGCAGTACCTCGCCCCCTTGACCTCGGGTGGTGCCGAGTAGACGAACCCGAAATTCTTGTGAGGTGGGATCCTGGTCATGTTGCTCGGAGTCTCCACTAGGTCGCCCAGAGGGATGTGCAGCCCAGCTTCTTCGCAAAGCTCCCGACTTGCCGCGTGCCTGGCAGCGCTATCGAAGTCCAGGTTTCGCTTGTGAGCAACAATCAGATCGGTGCGATCGACTTGTCCTCCTGGAGTGGTGACCGTATCCGAGTAACTCGCCCTGGAGCTTCGACGATGGGCCAGGACGTTAGACGTTGGCGCAAGGACGCTGTGCTCCTGTCGCAAGTCTCTTGTTTCCCTTTGCTGTTGGAGCTTCGCCCCGTGGCATATCGGGAGTCGGCTCGGGCTCTTGTTGTTCTTCCTCTTTTGCTTAGGCCAGAGTTTTAGCGATGTGCTTCCTCTCGATGCAAGCTTCGTAGGGCGTCTCGTGCTGCCGTAGGACGTCGCTGCCGTTGATGTGGTGACCTGATGCTGTGACAGGTTTTCCACCGCGGGGCTCTGCGTCCTGCGGGATATATTTTTCCTGTTTGTCGTCGCCCTCGCTAGAGTCCTCGTCGTCGTCCTCGACCTCCTCGAACGGCTCGGCCTGGCGCTTGGCCTTCCTCTTCTGCCGGCGCCGCCAGGGCTTCCCTGTCGTTCTTGGGCGGCATCCTCGGTCATCGGTTGAGTGCGCGCGCGGCCTAAGTTCTTCTCGGTAAGTTCTCGAGCTGCCCTCGGTGTGTCCACTGCTTCCTCCAGGTCCGCATGCATGCTGAAGTGGCCTCTCGTGTCGTTCAAGGCGCGCTTGGTCCTGTAGAGACGATTCCGCAGCTGTCTCTTGAAGTAGAGGTTCCAAGAGACCCAGGTATGGACATCGAAGAAAGACTGCGCGAGCTGGTTCATTCTGGAGCGCTGGATGCGTTGCATCTCCGAACGTACCGCGAACTTGTAGAGGAAGGTTGCAGTCCTTCAATATTGTCCGCGTGGTTCGCAATCTCTGGGTCAAACGCCTTGTGCTCCAGCCCCTCAAATTGACGTCGAGCGTTTACGGGTCCGTTCCCAGCCTCGACGCGCTGCCTGGTCAACGCCGTCTTGGTCTGATGCAGATCGAGGTGCCGCTGCAGATCGACCTCTCGAATTTCAGCTCGAGGCTCGTCTCCCGCCTCCTGGAGCTGAACGACCCTCTGCTGACGGCACGGTGAACCACCTTCGGCATCCTGCATGCTGGTGAGCACCTGGTCCAGACGACCCATGAGGGGTGCGATGTGTGCCTTGACGTGAAAAAACATGTGGTACCGAGTCTCATGGTATCCACTCCCTCGGGGCCTCCTCAGGTAGCTCGAGACAATTGACGATGTCCTCAAGGGTCTTGTTGTAGTCGTCCACGCGGCGTGCACTTTTTGCCTTTTCGCCTCTGCGAACGGTGGTCTTCTGGCCAATGTCCGCCATCTTCACGCCCCTCTACTTCTCGGCATCAGATGGCGGGGGCTCCTTGTAGGCACCCTCGCGGGCCGCGTAGTTCACGGCGTCGCTGTCGCCGCCGCCGCGTGCGATGGCGCCTCTGCCTCTGGATTCGAAGCGTTCCTTGGTGTGTGGATTGTGCATGTCGGATGCCCTGCGCTGCTCGTCGCGCAGCTCCTCGTCGATCTCTGCAGTTCCCGCGCCGTCCACGCCCCATGGTATCCTGGAAGTCCGAGTCGGGGCGGGTCTCCTCCAGGGTCCTCTGGAGGAAGTCTCGGTTGCTCTCGCGCACCTCGCCTGCTCCGTGTTCTTCCAGGAGATCGTGGTAGAGAGACGTGCGGGGATGGCCTTCAGGGGGCGCCGCCGGCGCCGAGCTGCGGGGGGCAACCCAGGGGTCGTCGGCCGATGCGACCGCTGAACCACCTGGGCCGCCGCCCATTTTCTTATCGTGGTCCTTCCAGTCGTGGGACATGTCGTCCATGATGTCGCTGTCGACGTCGGCGGGGTCGCCCTGTTCTCCTCCGGAGACGGGTTGTTCGTCGAGTAGATGTACCAGGGGTCCAAGCGCTGGATCCTTGGGCGGCGTGGCCCCGCAGGTCGGAGAAACCCCGGCCACGAAGCCAAACTCGCAAACTGTAAACGGCATCGCATCATGACAACATGCTGGCGCTTCCACGGCGCGAGGAGGGCAATGCAGAACATCGCGCGCAGAAAGAAATGGGTCTGCAACCGGTTGGGTAGAAAGGATGGGACGTTCGACGGGTGAATGTTCATTGAACTGTTTGGTCTCGGGTTGCGTTCCCCGATGGCCAACGGATATGCTCTCCTACGTTCCATCTCATCATTTCCCCCAGCAGTGCGCAATGTAGCCGCCTGCGTAAATTGTAGTGGGGATTGCGCGCTCCCTCTCAACTTCGTCAGACCGTCGGTCGGATTCAGTTCGCGTGGAGACCAGCGACGCTGACGACCGAGGTTCTCTAAGGGATCCCGAATCATTGCAATCTCTAGGGCAGCTCGCTTCTCAGTCGAGGCGAACTGTTCCCGACTGATGCAATCGTATCAAGGGCTTCGCGTCGGACATGGTGATAATGTCTGGCTAGGGAGTTTGCTCCATCATGGTCGTCGCTCGGATTTCTCGGTTCATGGCGTGTCGATCTCGGAGTTCGTATCGGAAATCTCTTAGAATGGAATCTACGAAATAACCCGCTCGGCCTCGGCGAAAACCCTCGGACATAGCATTGGCCTCCACTGCCCAAGTATAGCTCCCGGCGCGCTCAGTCTGGTCGGAATGCCAAACAGGAATGCTGGCGCCAACTTCCGTTCCCACCCAGGGGCCTTTGTCCGCGGCGCAGCCCAGTCCTGAGTCGCGCGAAGCAACCGGACGAAGGCGAGAGAAGGGAACGTATTTGATGGCGATGAGGGCGTTGGCGTTCCTGAGGCGCCGCAGTGCAGCATCTGCCTCGATGGGGCTGGGAATTGGGCAGAGCGCTGCTCGGGGGAGATGCGCCCCCCGAGCCGTTAGGCACGCCTTCTCGGCATTTCCAATCGAGTGTCCCACGCGGGCTGCGTGTGGGCAAATCATCTGTTTCGATGGCAGCGAGGCCTGGGAAGTGCCCGGGGCTTCCATCAAGAGTCTCGTGCATGGGCGTGGCGCAGGGGGCCGGGGATGGCGAGTGAAGCCATGCCCCTTGATTTATGTCAGAAGACTTCTGCGCCATCCGGGAGGGCCGGTAGCAAGTCCGCGAACTTCTGTCAGCGGCTCACCAGCAATTCGTCGGGGTCCTCGCCAGGAATGCCGCCCGCAGGGGGGGAAGCAGAAAGCGGTTCTTCCCGCTGATTTCGAAACTCTTCAGTGAAAGCCGACTTGACTTCGTCTGCCCAAGCTGTCGCCTTGATAAATGACATGCGCTGCAGAGCAACAGTTGCGTCTGAGGTGGACGGCGCAGGCGCGGTGCGATTAAACGCGGCGATGTCGGGGTCGTGAATCCCTTGGACATTCCATCGCGACTTAGCATCATAATTCTTTGGTGCGGCCGGATTATTGAGCTCGTTGTCGCAATCCACTCCTTTATCTTCCCATGTGTCGTGCCATCGAAAGGGGGTGCTTCGTTGAGGCAATTTGCGGTGGATCTCGGCAGAGGCCGCGCCTCTGTGGACGCGCGCTGCTTTGGCGCCGTCAGGTCCAGCTGCGCAGATCTCAGACCATTCTTTATGACGGCGGCCGGTAGGTCAAAGAAACTGCTGTTCAAAATGATCAGGTGGCGGATTGATATCCATTTCATCCGCAGTCTGTTTTTTCCTCGATGAAGAACGTCTTCGAGGTATTGAGGAAAGCTGCTTCTGATTGATGGGCTGTGTAGGAATTTTCCGAATCAGGAGTCCTGTGCGCTCCCAACAAATCATCTATCACCTGAACCCAATGACTGCTGTCCACGTCGTCAGTAGCAGTTCGTCTGAGGAACCTGCGGGGGAAAACTCAGGTGCAATCGTGGTCGGTGCCGGCGGCGGTAGGCGCGGCGACGCAGCAGCGGGCCGCGGCGTGCCTGGGCCTCGGGCAGTCGCGTTTTTTTTTGGGGGGAATATTTTTTATTTACTTATTATTTTAATTATTATTGTTATTATTACTATTATATAATAATATATATATATACTTTATTTTCAAAATAACACATATAGGTATTTAGGTATATATGTTTATATGTATATATGTATATTTGTAAAAATCTTCAGGTATATATATATATACACACAAGTCTTTTTTTCTCCTCTCTCTCTCTCTATCGGGAGGATTTTTTTCTGGCGGTGGCGGTTGTGGTTCCTGATCGGCGTCGATTTCGGAGTCGTCGTGACTTTCATCGGCCTCTGCCGCATCTGGGCCGAGTAGAGGCTTCTCTCCAGGGAATCTCGGGTTTTCTTCCCTGGCGATTTCGGCATAGCGACGAGCTCCACGATGTCAGTCTTAAGGTCATGAAGGTGGCGATTGACGATCTCGATGCCTCTACTCTCATCTTGTGTGGCACTACGCATTTGTTTGTTAGGCACACGCCGCAATGCTCCCCGTATGTGAACTCAAGCCCCACCAGCAGTCGGTAAAATGTTTTCCTGAGCCAACTCATCTCTGTCTCTACACAAGCACGAGTTGACCTTCTGTGACAGTCGGTGGTGTACACTGCCTGGCACAGAGGATTCGGACTAGTCGAATTAGCTTTCCATGGCAGTCCATGCTTTCATAGCGGCTCGGCGTAGCTCTTCCGCTCGGTGGAAATCTTGTACCAGATCGGTAGACAGGCGTTCGGGATCTATGGGGTCATCGCAGACCAGCGTCGCTGGTAGACGTTCTGTGCAGCTGAGAACCCGTTGCATATTTGAAAAACCACTCCGATTCTGGGAACGGTTCCGAACAGAGCAACAACTCCCCCATAGCATGCCACTCGGCTGGAGTATCCGGCGCTACCCGATGAACGGCTAAACGGAGCTGTCGTTTCCATTATTTTCCAGCGCGTTCCGTTCGACCGTTTTGCCATGCTGAAAAGGGCATCAATGGGGAACGCGCGCGCGCCAATATTCAGCATGTGATCGGCAAACGTTCCCTGGGACCCCGTTCCAGGATCAACTGCGTCAACCTCCGGCATGCCAAACACTCGTGCCCATGTATGTGCAAATGCCTGCATCTTCTGGCTTCCCTGTCCCACGTGTCCAGCCAAGTGAAAAGAGGCGCCACAACGTATGATATTGATCCAAGGAAGTTGCGCGTCATCGAGCGGGCGCTTGATATCGACCAAACCAATGCCAACAGCATGGTTGAAGCGATAAGACTTGGGAACAGCATCAGGGCGGCGAGCGCAAGGTCGCATGTGCGCATCGCTCTGGTCGCACTCAAAGTTTTTCAGTGCCCAGCGTGCTACCTCAGGCTCTGCGCTTCCCCGTCTCAGAAGTCGGGCGAAGTCTCGATTCCCAGGGTGACCAGAGTCCTCGTGGGCAGCTGATCGGCAGCGGGTGTCTAATCTGGCTGAGCAGGTACTTCGTCATCGGCTATCGGGTTCGGCGTTGGGATCGTCAACGGGAGTTTCTTCAGGCCCATCTTCTTCAAGAGCTGCTTCCAGAGGAAAACTGAGGCTGGTATTGTTCACTGGAAGTGCCTGCTTGATCTGCTTAACCCGCTGACGACGATTCGCTCCAATGCCGTCCTCATCGAGCTCCGAAGATGAAGTGTGGACCCCGCTGGTGGTCTGCCGCAGAATCAGTCGCCATTCTTCCCTGCTCGCCTCGGCCGCTTCGACAGGATCCCGCGGGGTGGCGGACTGCCAGGGGCCCCCTGGGATGCCTCGAAACACGGCCGTGATGCTGGGCCAATCAGGCTTACGCCGGTTGCGCCAGGAGAAATGACTTGCCCAAACTGGCTGATACAAGTACTCTGTGGACAGATGCTTGCCAGCAGCGCGCCAGCGAACGTCACGTCGGTTGCGGACTTGCGATGAACAAAGAGTACGGCCAGTCCATCTCTTCTCCAGAGTACAGGCAGAAGACGGTTGAGACCACGCATCCTGCATACATTCGGTAGTGCCATCTGCATGGGCAACCGCTGCCACCCGCTCGCTGGTAAAACGATATGCAAATTGTGGGCCGACGGAGTCGGTCGGATTATAGGGGGGTGTAGCGGGCTGCTTGATGCGCTCGGACATGCGCTCCGCGACCATTGACGCATCTTCCGCCCGCGGATCCATCGGATGTCGTGCTCCTCCATGACCGTCTCGAATCCGTCCCCGTCGATGATGTTCTCGCGCGTCTCGCGCTCGGCCTCGCGCGCGTTCAGGCGTCGGAGATGTTGATGTGATACTGGGTCGCCCGACTCGTGAGTCTTCGTGCGCCGCTCGCAGTGCCGGAAGTCCATCTCGTAGACGTCCTTGAAGTTGTAATTCGCAAATCCCCCGAACGTCGCTCGTTCCATGGTCTGGGGCGCCAGTGCTGCCGCGGCCGTCGATCGGGGGCCTCGTCCAGCGCGTCTGGCAATCGTCGCGCGTCCACCACAGGGTCTTGTTACTGCCCCGATGGCGGCCTAGTCGGTCCTCTGGGCGCCCGAGCCGTCGGGCCCCAGCCTCCTGCCCGCCGCGAACCGCTCCCCGCTGCTGATCTTCAGAATTCGGGAGAAGGGTCGCGGGGGCGGTGCGTGGATGATGCCGCCTTCTGATCCAGGCCCCTGGCGCCCTCGAGCAGGTTCTTGTACATGTTGGCCCCGATGCAAACATAACTGCTTCCATCTCCGCGTCCGCTTCTCCGGGGTCATCGCTGGCTGACTGGGCCTCATCGGAGGTTCTGGCTGCGGCTCCTTCTCGGCGAGGATGCGCCGCGCGGCCCAGCGTAGCGCGGGGCGTCGGGGGGGCAGACAGTTGGCCGATAGAGACAGGTTTGAGCAGAGGGTGCTGCGGATCCGCGCAGATTACGGCGCCCTCGGGCTCAGCGACTTGGCGGCGGCCCTGGGTCGCAGGAGAGACTGTTCTGATTTTCTTCTTTCTCTGCCAACCTTCCACGGGGGAGCCAGAAATCTTGATTGCAGTGCGTTTGCCCGCCCCTGCCTCGCGCGCTCTCGACTGGCGGCCGTCGAGGGCGTTCCAAGTGATGGCGCCGCGCGGCAAATCAAGAACCGCGCCGTGCTGTCTGAGCATCTCCACTAGGGGTGCTAAGGGCCCATCGCAGACAATCGAATGCACCGTATGAGCACCGCAACTTTTTGCCGCGACAATAGTGTCCAGCCGGGGGGGGCCTGGGGGATCCTGCAACGCCCATGGCACCCGTTGCTAGAGTAGGTGCCTGCATGGGCTTCATGCGTAGGTATCCCCAAGATATCTCACAATTTTCTCAACTTGATATTTGCCAGGTATTCCATTCTGAGCTCCAATATCCACCGAACCGAAATTTATATGAACCTGAAGTCCAATGAAAACCTGACCTCCAGTGTCGGTAACAGCAAAGATAGGAAGGGTGAAGGAGCGGACTCGAGGCTGGATCGTAGGATCCCGTTGGCAAGCGTCATGCAGAACATCATCTGCTTTGAGGGGAACTGCTCGGGACCCGCCGGAGCCAGTTTGTCGCTCGCGTCCTCGCTAGTCTGGCTCCCCCGCGCAATCTCGAGCCCAATGCCCCAACTTCCCGCGCTCATCGATCTCCTTTTGGCCCGCCGCTTCGGTCGGGCATCTCTCGCGAGTCGCCCTCAAAGTTTCCCCGCTCGGGAGGCTTTGGGCTTTCCCTTAGGGGGTTGCTGTGTGAAGAAGCCTCGTCCCAGGTTCCGTTTGTGCGAGCGCAGTCTTACCTGACTGTAGTTGGCATAGATGGCGATGGCCCCTTCTCCTTCTAGAGCCGCGTCGTCGGGCAAACCTGCAGCTGCGAAGAGTGCCTCGTCATCGTCCATGTACTTCGCCGCCTCAGTCATGCTTTCGTCTTCCTCGTGGGCCTCGCGCAAAGTAAGCAAAGGCTGCTGCGTGCTACTCCAATGGGAATCGTCGCGGTCCGACTCCTGGTCCTCGCGCGCGTCATCATCTCCTTGATATCAGACCAAGTGCGAGGAATAACTCATACCATGGGTGCGATGGCCGCCTCGGCCAGAAGGTGGTGGTCGTGGTCGTTCAAGCTTCCGAATCTTTTCGCGCGCCAAGTCGAAATCGCATGCCCCCTCTGTCCAGCGCTCAGCCGTGTCCCGAGCAGCGTCATTCAGCTTGGATTCTCTCAGAAACAGGTATCCTTTCACGTCCTCTGGCAGGGTCGCGCGCTTCTCGAGTTCTCGGAAGAGCACGCGCTTGCGCGCGACATAATTGAGCGGGGCTTCATCTCGCTTGCGCTTGCTGTCTTCCAAAGAGGAAGGTGTATCAAAAGACTTCGGCTTCCTGCGGTCTTGGTGCTCGGCAGAAGCCTTCTGGGCCCGTTTCATCGCGGCCTGCCCGCCGTCCTCGGCAGACAACTGGACCTGGTAACTTCGTTAAAGACGCTTGAAGTCGTCTTTGGCATGGCGATCGATGAGGTATCGGCGCTGTGCTAGTAAAGTTCTGGTAGTAGCGAGCCGCGTCTGCGGCTGCTTCATGTAAGGGTCGAAGCGACCGACACGCCGAATCTTTTCCATCCCAAGTGGGGGGTAGGTCATTTGGTATCTCTGGGGCCTCCGATTGTTCAGGAAATTGCCACCGTTGGCGATCAGAAGATCTGGCAGTGGTATCTCCCCAATAGGTCGGGGCAAAAACAATAGAAGGCGTAGCCTGTCCTCGCAGAGGCGCGTTCTGCCGATCTGGTACAGCCGGCGAACCGCGTCCCCACGCAGTCCAACCTGACCAGATTATTGCGTATCGGAGTGTGTCTCCGTCCACGGCTGTGATAACCAGCGGGCCCAATCCTGATCTGACCAATCCACATTGTCGTCACCTTCCCAAGGAACGTCTTCTCGCCCCCCAGCTCCTGCACAAGGATCCTGGTCTGGTTGTAGCCAAGGATCTTCTGGAAACTCATCTTGCTGAAACTGAGGGTCGTCAGGGGAATCCATGGCGGCGCTCAGTGCACTGGGGTAGAGAGCGGGAAGAACGTGATAATATACAGAGTCTGTCGCCCGAGAACCGAATGACAGGGGAGTCGTCCTGACTCCCCTCGTGGATCTCAACCACAAGCTCCGCTGCCATTGTGGATTGTGCGGGGATGACTGTATGGATACAGAGACACGAAATACAAATAGGGGGACCCGTGCTAAAAGAGAACATGTTCTCTTCTCTTTTACGGAGGCGTGGGCGCGTCCGTGACCGGCGCGACATGATAGCAAAAAGGCCCTTGTGAACCGATGTAGCGGCGCGCAAGGGAATACAGAAAGAGAGAGAGAGAGAGAGAGAGAAATAGAGAAAGAAACGCAGGAGGAGGAGAGGATGACAGGGGCCTGACAATCACAAGGCCTCTGCAAGCGGCCCCAGGAAGGCTTTCCAGGCGGTCCCAGGAAGTGGGCTCCAGGCGGCCCCAGAAGGCTTTTCCAGGCGGCCCTGGGAAGCGTGTCCAGGCGGCCGCACGAAACGTCTCCCCAGTTGGCCTTTCCAGGCGGCCCCAGTTGGCCTCTCCAGGCGGCCCCAGAAAGCCTCTCCAGGGAGGTCTGGGGGTTTGTTCGGTAGAAATGAGGGGTTTGTTCGGTAAAGTCCGGGGGTTTGTTCGGTAGAAGTCTGGGGGTTTGTTCGGTTCCTGTTGGAGGGTTGTTCGGTAGAAATTAAGAAGTGGCCTTTGGTGCGCGCCCTCAGAGGGGCCGCGGGAGCGCAGGGGTGGACAAATCCAAACGCGCCAGCCAGTGCTGGGGGGATCCCTGTGGGCCCGCATCAGAAGGGATTTGGGTCTTCAACGGTTTTCGGGCCATGCCTCGAACCCCCGGCTGCCGTTCGGGGGGCGATTCGGGCACCTCCAGAGCGCTCTCGACGAGGCGCAGCTGCTGAAAAACATCTCGAGGCTGGACGACCTATTGGCACGGACGACGACGTTCAGCGTGCCCGCAGCCAAGGCCACTCCAGCGAAAGGTCACTCTTACGCGTGGCCGAAAAAACAAGATCAATTAGTTTCGAACCGGGAAATTAGATACTATTGGGACATGCGCCTGATCGGGCTGCATCGGCCGGCACGGGGTAAAACTCACATCGGATCGGCCGATGCAATGTGCGCAACAAAACGCCATGCGAATGACGGGCCTCATCGGATCTTCCGGACACCGAAACCGAATCGGATCGAGCCGGCCAGAATCGATATAGCACCTGAAGGGTGGAGAGAAAAGATTGGCCCCGAGGTCTCCTGCCTGCCCACGCGCCGCGCCCGTCGTCGCGCCTCCGAGGCGGTCTTGGCCGAGTGGCAGACCGCGCACAGCGTTTGCAGGTTCTCCAGTCCGCAGGTCCCGCCCCCTGGGGGGGCGTGGGAGAGGGGGATGGCTTCCCAACCGGGGGGTCGACCAGAAGCCTAACATCCTCGCGTCGTGATAAAAATCAAGGCGAGATAATTTTGGACATTTTCGGCCTGCGGGTGTCCTCACCAGGCCCCACAACCGTGAACAAAACGACTCGGGACGAAAAGCGAGTCCCAGGAAAGGGGTCTAGACCTCGGGGGGGCCGCGTTGCGAACAAACATGCGACGTCGGATGTCTGGGAACGCAGGGTGCTCACATCCTGCTAGAAGCTTCAACCTTGCAGCTGTGCGCCAACTGGAATCTCCCAACACAGGCGCCTGGGTGCTGAAGCCACCGCCCCGGACGCCACTCCTTTGCAGGCATGCGTGCATGCATCTCGAGGCTCCCAGGTGGTGGCCGAAGCTTGCTTACCCCATCCGCACGCAGGGGGCGCTCCTGCCAAATGGCAACGCTCGCGGAATGGGCAAACCCGCAAGCCCGGCTTCGGCCATCGCATCAGGATGGACGCTTCTTAAATGTTCCCCAGTAGCTGGACATCCTCAAGACGGCCCTGGCGGAAACGCCCAAAAGCTAACTTGTTGTTCTTGCTCCGCCAGGCGCTGCCAGGCCGCACCCGTGCCTGAAGCCCGCGAGGCGTTGGGATTCATGAGGGTCAGACTTCTTCTGACTTCGGCCCTCTTGTATAGAGGCGAGTGGGACGGCGGAACCAAGCTCCTCCCTCGCGGTTCTACCGCCTCGGCCAGCTCGGGGGGGACCATACATCCGATGTCCTTGTTTTCTTGTTGCGACAACGTTGCTCCAGAGAAAGGCCGGGACCCCTTCCTAGAGGCCAGGTTCTCTTCCTGGGTTGGTTTTTGACTGTCCCTGGGCCCAGTAAAGACCCTCGTGGGTCGAACCATGCCAACAACATTCCGCCACTATTTTAAGCAGGGGATATGTCAACCCCTAATTATCCCAGGCTTCGTGGGGTCAACGATGGACCAGAAATTGGGGGTTCAACACTGGGATGTACGATGGGTGGGGGGCGTCCGTCCTTGATAGGGGTGCGTCGGAATAGCTCCCTTGGGGTGTATCCCAAGGCTTGGGGTGTATCCCACGGCTTGCCCCTTTTGCTGAGCGGCGAAACTTTTCGGGCCGATCTCGGGGATTGAGGGAGAAGAATCGCCTACCACTTTTCACGACGCGAAGATGTCAGGGGGGGGGGAGGGGTCACGGGCATTCGCTGGCAGCCAGACAGCCAAGAGGCCAGTGACGAGGGTTCGTGAAGAGAACCCGCTGGCGCGGGGTCCAGGAGCGTTGGCCTCCGAGAGTCCGTCCAAGGGTGGGGACATCCCAGCGCTGAATGGCAAAGCGTGTGGGACGCTCCAAAGAAGGGCCTCGGCCTCGAGGGAACGGGAGGCTTCCATCTCTTGCTCGGCGGAAGGCAGGCGGAAGCAAAAAATACGCCTTCAAAATATGAAGACTTTTGCTGATTCAGAATTTCCGGACCCCGCCATCTGGACACCCGTGTCTAGGTTCGGCCTGGGCGAGGCTACCCAGAGCTCTCGTGCGAGATTCAGGCCTATCCCCGGCGCGCCAAATCCATGCCGTGGGGCTCCGGAGACTTAGACCCTCTGGAGGGTGTGCCCCCGACGCCAATGCTTTCAAACGTGGCGGCGCGCAGACAAGGGGGTGGCACGATGGGGGGGCGTCATGCCTTCTAGGAAGCCCCCAAGCCCTTCTAAGGAGGCCCCATGCCTTCTAGGAAGCCCCCGCGCTCTGATAAGCATAAGGCCGCCCCGCTTGCGCCACGAAGCGTTGGTCCGATACTGACAAACAAATACTGTACCTACACATGCTTTGATTGTCTGGCTTGATTGCCTCAGCTTGATCGGGGAGCGCGCCACCTTCGAATACGGGCACCTTGTGGTCCGCCTGCCACAGGACGCCCTCCGACAGCCTGGTCAGCACCCGAGCGGCCAACTGCGCGTTCGCCGCGAGGCCGGGCGCCGTCGCCGCGAGGCATGCAACGCGGCGGCTCTCGCTGCCGGCAGCCAACAAGCTCTGCAGGAGCGTCGTGCAGTCCAAGCCTACAGCAAGATACGTCGGCATAATTAGGCACAAACTTTCGGAGGCCCGTGCGTATTTGACCCGAGCCTGCGGCAAATAATCTCCCCGGCGTTATGACTGGCACGTAAATCACGTACTTAATTCCCGAGAGGGGGGGACCTTCGAACCAGATCGTTAAGCACCCACAATCAATAATTCTTCTGCAGGGGAGCGGTGGGAGTTCGAGGAGCAGAAGAGGACTCCGTATTGGGTTCGCATCGAAGAAGAATTCTGCTTCGGTTCTCCTCTACACCACGCAAACTTGGCCGAAGAATCCTCTTGGGCTCTCATTGGGATCCGACTGGGGTTTCGTTGGGATCCTATTGGGATCTTGGTGGGATCCCCCACTGAGTGGTCGGGGGGCAGGGTATCAATTCTAGGGGACGAGAAGAAGTAATTCAATTTCGCCGAGAAGTGGGAGGTGGGGGCGGGGCGGGTTCTTGATCGGGGGCTCGGATCGAAGACGCTGGCGGCGCATCACCGGCCGCTCCCTGGGAGTTTGTCGAAGTGGTTCGCAGCATCGAAAGTCGTGACGCGGCGCGTATGCCAACTATCAAATAGCCATCGGCCCATCCCGCCACCATGATTGGTTTTGGGTCGGAGTCCTCATGGACGCTTCCTGGGGTCTCTCGAGAGGGCTCTCGGGGGCCTCTGCGGGGGAATTTAGGGGCCTCTCGGGGGCCATCCTGGGGACTTTTTGGGAGCCTCTTGGGGCTCTCTTGGGGCCCCTTGGGGCTCTCTTGGGGCCTCTTGGGACCGAAAGCTCGAAATGTTCATTCGGGTTCCTCTTCTGGGCGCCCTCGTGGGGCCGTCCTGGGGCCCCTCTTGGACCGTTGGGCCGTCTTGGGGCCCTCTTGGGCTGTCTTGGAGCCCTCTTGGGGGCTTGTTGGGCCGTTTTGGGGCGATCTCGGGGGCCTCTTGGGCCGTCTTGGAGCGTCGGTAAGCCGAAATGGCGAGAACGCGGAAATCCTTCAAAAACCATTGAAACATCAATGCTTTTTGTCTCTTGGGGCTCTCTTGGGGGTGCTCTTGGAAGCCTCTTGGGCCGTCTTGGAGGCGTTTTGGGCCGTTTGGAGGCAATCTTGGGCGTCTTGAAGCGATCTGGAGCCGTCTGGAGGCTCTCTTGGACCATCTTGGACTCTCTTGGACCGGCTTGGGGCGCTCTTGGGTCGTCCCTGGGCTGTTCTGGATCTTGAAGGGCCCCAGGGGGAGGGGGGTCCGGCGGCAGAGTGGGGCCCCCTCGGAGGAACTTCAGGGAGGTTTTTGACCAGGCACTGGCGAAGGGGGCCAAAGATTGTGCCAAACACTCTGTCAGAGAGGTCTCGCACGGCCCAACCCGCCGGGCGGGAGCGGCCGGATCATTGGGTCGGAGTTGGAGGCGCCCTCTGGGGGGGACCCAGTGCTGACACGAGAAATCCGCGCGGAACTCCAGAAGCTTGTGCTTGTGCCGACTTTTCTTACTCTTCTTCTAATTCCTCGTCTTATTCTTATTAGCGTTACTCTTTTTCTCCGACGGGCCGCAGGATTGGCAGACGCCCCGCTCCAGCTCGAACAGCTGCCGCCTGATCGGGGGGTAAAAGTGGGGTAGGGCCAGATGTGGGGTCAGAAAGAAATCGCTCTGGACGGCCTCTGGAAGTAAGACACGTCTCAGCCTCAAGCCGGGCTCGCTCCCTGCCCCCCATCTTGGGCTAAAACCTCTGTGAGTATTGGGCCGCATCGGATCGTCCAACATCGAGATTGGACCAAGAGAACTCGGTACGGAATCGGATCGATCGAACCGACATGGGGCCTGCCTGAGACTGCAGCCACTGCGCTTGCCGAAGAAGCGCGCGCGGCAGGCGCCGGTGCAGAACAAGTGCGTGTCGTCGTCCACGGCGCAGGCTGCGCGGTGGGTGACCCGCTCGCCAGAGGGGCCTCGGGCAGCCTGTGGGAGCGGCTCGGGCGGCGGGGCGGCGGCCATGTCCAGGGCGCCGAGGCACTCCTGTAGCGCAGGGAACCACAAGAACAGACGTGCGGCAAATGCCCAAACCCCTCCCCGCGTCGCGCGAAAATCACGGCGGAATGTCTTTGGCATTTTTCGACCTCCCGGAACGAAAAACTGTCCCATGGGAAAGGGTCAAGACCTCTGGTGGTCCACTTTGCGACACATTCGCGACGTCGGAGGTTTGAGTGCTCCCCTTTCGTGCGGCAAGGCAAATTCGTGTGGTGCCAACTTTGACGTTGGTTTCTGACACTGCGTGGATCGTTCAGCCTTGAGCGATCGCGGCTTTCCGAAGGCGTAAATCGTTCAATGTGGGTCGATTCTGGCTGCGGTCAACCTGGAACGCCCTCGCCGAGGTCTCCGCCGCGTCGACATGACACGAACCTGCCGCACGCGCCCAGCCACGCACACGAGTATGACCACGAGTTCGCGAGGCCGCCCCCGCGTGACGAGCGCTCGCGTTAACGCGTTCCCTCGGACTCCGCGTAGATTCATGTGCGCTTGCGTCTTGGTTTTGCTCCTGATGTAGAGAGGCCCAGAAGGTGGGGTCGGCCAGGCGGCGCCAACAGCTCCCTAGGTAGGCTCCAGCTTTGGAAGGGACTGCCGCGGTCCTGCTGGGAGGGTGAGGGGTGCTTGGGCCCTGCTTTTGTTCGTGATTCCGCTCGTGGGGGGGCTCGGTGGGGACGAGGTCCGAATACCCTTCCGCCAGGGGTCCAGCAGGGAAGAAGCAGAGTCTGGATGGTGGCGCGCTGTACTCGCACGTTGTCATGCCGGCCATATGCATTCGCTGGCCTAATGCATACCACTCGCCTAAGCTTTAAACGCACAGTTCAAGGACTGGCTGGCGCGCGGACCCGCAACAATTCAAAGACCGAACTTGGGACAGTCAAGGGCACGGCCGAACGAATGAACTCGGCGGGCATGGGGCCGAGCCGGGGGACGGTCGGACGCGCGGCCGAACGGAGAAACTCGCAGATGACCAGACTACTATACTGAGCCGGGGGGCCATCGGGGACCTGGCCGAACGAAGAATATCGGTGGCAATTCGGACACCGGACCGAGCTGGGGAGATTCAAAGGCATGGCCGAAGGACAGAGATTGGTGCCAGTCGGGCCAGGGCACAGGGCTGGGCCGGGGAGAGTCTGGGATACGGCCGAACAGCAAAAACAATTGGCGGCAGCCAGGGCACGGGACCAAGCCAGGGCAAGAGTCGGATGCACGGCCGAACCAATACAATACAAGTGGCAACCAATGTGCGCGACCTGGCCAGGGACTGTCGGGAAAAGGCCGAACAATGGAAATCTGTGGCAACCAATGTAGAGCATCGAATCCAGGACAGTCGTGGGCAAGGCCGCACGACGGGAACCAAAGGCAACGATGACACGGCCCGAGTTGGGGACAGTTTGGGATACGGCCGATCGAATGAAACTGACGTGATCAGAACACTGGGCCGAGCCATGGACAGTCGTGGGCATGGCCGAACGAAGGGAATCTCATGCGCCCACATGGTGCACACTTACTTACGTACGCCATCGGTGAGAGCTGTACGTACGCACATCCTGCGTGCATCCAGTACGTGCCAAGATCGTATTTTACAACTACCTTGATCGCGCGTGCCCTCTCGGAGGCTTGCTGATTCGTTGAATTTCGGGTTCTTCTGGTGCCATGTTGCCCGCTCCAGAAATCCAGAAGACAAAGAAGTCGCACCAGCCCTTTAGGGCGTAGGCGGCTGAGCAAGTTAGCCCTTCCAACCTCTTGTTTCTTCTCCGGGCAGAGGTGGACCTCTCCAGCTGGCCCTCTCCCTGGGTCTTGAGGGGGGGGTTCGCAGGTCGTTGGAGCGTCCAAGATGGTTCCAGATGGCCCCGAATAGCCCAAGATTGCCTCAGCGAGCGTTTTTTTGTGCTTCTTTATTCTGATATTTCCAATTTTGTTCTAGAGCTGGTGGACCAAGGGCAAAAGGCGCAGCCGCCGGTGCCGTAGCGCGGTGCCGACTTAGTGGTGCACCTCTGGTAGCTGCACGATGCGGCGCGCAGTTAAGATCGCACAATATAGACCAAGATGGATCAATCTGATACCAGAGAAAAACCCAATAATAATCTTCTTAGGGCTATAGGGCTATAGGGCTATAAGGCTATAGGGCTGTAGGGCTATAAGGTTATGGGGCTATGGGACTATAGGGCTATAAGACTATAAGGCTATAGGGCTACAGGGCTATAGGCTCTAAGGGCTATAAGACTATAGGGATATAGGGCTATTGGACTACAGGGCTATAGGCAAGAAGGGCATTAGGGCTATAAGGCTACAGGCTATAAGGCTATAGGACTATAAGGCTATAAGGCTATGAGGCTATAGAGCTATGAGGCTACCGGGCACCGGGGCACCCGGGCACCTGGGCACCCGCGGAAATCGGCGGCGCACCACCTAACCTAACCATTTGAATCCGCTAAGACCCCTACAGAGGCAAACTCTGATAAGAGAATGTCTAGACTCCCCCAATACGGCATGTCTTGTGGGGACACAACATTTTTTTGCCTCTGCCTACCTTCCGCTGGTCTCCCTTGGCGGAACTCTGCCAACCTTCCGCCAGCTTCCGCAGGTGAAGAGAACGCAACTCCTCAAAAGGCCCCTGTTTGGAACGCCTCCTTTGGATTGGATGCATACTCATACGTCCAGACGAGCCGTTTTGCCTTTCCGATGCGTCCTGATTTGGGTTCGGCTGGTGCCAGTTGTGCTCGCTTGCCATGCGACCCCCTGTGTAGGCACGCGCCTTGCAGCTACGGGGTCCGCGCATGCCCTTTGCCTTCTTGATGCGTCCACATTCGGGCTCTTCTGGTGCCATTTGGCCGACTCTGGAAACCTTGAGCCGATGTTTGCCTGCGTGGATCCCAAAAACAATGCGTTATTGCATCCTGGATGTGTGTTATATGTGGTGCGAACTATGTGTCGCACTCTAGTTGGGCCAATCTGTGATCTAACACATGCGGTGCTGATTAGGTGTTGCAAGCTGTGCGTTGCAAATAAATGAAGGGAAACCCCAAACGAAACGTCCAGCCCGGTCCACGGACACCTTCGGTGGTTCGCCAAGGAAAGAGCAATTCGTTATGAATTGTTGCAACCGTGAACTCCAAACGTATCCCACCCACACACCCGCAACGTGTGGGCAGAACTCAACTGTCGTACTGACGCGAGAACCCTTCTCATGCAGATCCGTGACTTGGGCGTGCGAGTGTTGATGATAGTGCTGCTGCTGCTGCTGCTAATGATGATAATGATG
Organism: Prorocentrum cordatum; assembly: GCA_963575745.1. Taxonomy (NCBI): domain Eukaryota; class Dinophyceae; order Prorocentrales; family Prorocentraceae; genus Prorocentrum; species Prorocentrum cordatum. The sequence goes on along the minus strand of CAUYUJ010020991.1, from coordinate 76,961 downwards.
ATGATGCTGATGATGAAGTGAAGACAATGACCACGAGGGTGGCCCACATTAACGCGTGTGCGCCGCATGGTATTTTTCGTCATCGACGAGGGGGGAATCTATCGGGTGTAAGCTATGTTGTGAAATCCATGTGGTGCAATCTATCTGGTCCAAACTATGTGGTGCACTGTACATGGTGCAAGTTGTGGTGCAGCATGTACATATGTGCATATTTACATAGCTGATGCAATACATGTGGTGCAAGCTATGCAATGCAAGCTGTTTGATGCATTCTACGTATGGTGCAAGATATGCAGTACAAGCTATGTGCTGCACTCAATGCCATGCTAGATATGCGAGGCAATCTATGTGGTACCCCTTAACACCAACCCAGCGCACAGGGCGCCTCACGAGGCGCCCACGACTGGTGACCCATTGGGGAACAAAGCAAAACCCCGACAGACACGAAGAACGCACAGGGCGCCCACGAGGCGCCCCCAACCGGCGATCAACGGGGCACCGAGCAACCCCCGTCAGATCCATTCAATGACTTGTCAATGCCAGTAATAACCCCGAATTGTAAAAACACGCGTGAGTGAAACACCTTGCCATCTCTTGGGGCGCATAGCACATCTTTTACTTCCGCTGGCATTCGCGCAAGATCGATGAACATCGAATCGGGAACTCGGATCGAATCGGACAAGGAATCGGATCGGACCGCAACGGCACGGAGTCGGAGTCGGAATCGAATCGGATCGGCTGCGCCGGGATACGCAACAACGCCATGAGAGCACTGGGCCGCATCGGATCGTCGGAACATCGGAATCGAATCGGATCGGGCCAGCCAAAATCGATGCCGAATCTGATCGATCGGATCGGAATGGGCCTCGCGCCGCCGTCTCACGTCTGCCGGCTTCCGCCGAGAGCGAAGACGCAGATGCCGAGGCACTTTCTGGTGCGCGCCCGTTTGTGCCCGCTGGCCCCGAGCTCCATGCACAGCAGGGCCGAGCCGTCGGCGGAGACTGGCTGCCAGAAGCTGAGAGTCCTACCGCCGAGCCTGCCGCACGCGTACGCGACGCGCACCTCGCAGCGTGGCGTCGCCGCCGCCCCCGGCTCGTCGCCGTCCGTGGAGGAGTGCCTGGGATCGCATCGCGCCCACCAATCTGTGTGCCGAGACCTCCTCGCGCCGCGAAAAAAGGCACGACTGGTCTTCGTTGGCAAATTTCGGCTCCCGAGGGCCCTCACTCGGCCCAAAGGCCGTCAACAAGAAGGCTTGGGATGAAAAAGTTGTCTCAGAGTCTCTGAGAAGGGTTCGAGACCTCTGAAGGTCGAGGTGGCGAACAAACAATGGCGGCGCGCAGAAGGGGGTGGCACGAGGGGGGACGGCCTTCTGAGAAGCCTGCAGGGCTTTTAGAAAGGCAATGGGCTTCATTGAAGCAACTCTCCCGACAAGCCCTCTGGAAACCCACGGGCCCTTTCTACAAACGTTTCCGCCTTCCACGACGCCCCTCCGCCTTCTCAGAAGGCCGCCCCCCCTCGTGGCCCCTCCCCCCCCTGTGCGCGCCCGCCAGATCCGAGTGCCCCCTAACGTGCGGCAAGTTCGTGTCGTGGCGACTTCGGCGTTGGTTTCTGACACCGCGTGGATCGTTTTAACCTTGACCGATCGCGGCCTTCCGATAGCGCAGACCGCTCGATTTCCGCCGATTCTGAATCACTGGCGGTGTTCACCCTTTCGCACCCGTTTTGCTGTTTTCTTCCGCCCTGGCTGGTAGAGGCCCACTCCAGCAGCTGGAGCTCGGCGGGAGCTTGGGAGCTTCAGAGCGACGGCGCCAATGCCCCTGGTCGGCCTTCTTTGTTGGCCATGCTCGGGCTCCAGAGCCGATTCGACATAATGGTATTTGGAGTCCGCCCACGTGGGGTCAGAGTAGGCAGGGTCGGAAGATCGCACCACTGATCGCCAATACATCGGCGATGCACCAGCGACGCCAGGACGGAGAGAATCAGGCTCCGAATCGCGCCACATCGCAGATGCATCGGCGATGGGCGCGATCCTTTGGCCCCGTCCGAACGGCCTGGAATAACATATACTGGGTCATCACTGTCCATCTCATTCTCCCATCTTCGAGGACGAAGGGATAGACAGACTAACAAGCCATGCGCCGGAACGCGTGGGCGAAGATGAAAACTGCCAGCCTCTTCTCACCGCTTTGCAAGGAAGGCGGCACGCATGCTCTCTCTAATGCACCTCTTGCGCTGCAGGGGGAAGAGGGGAGGGGGATAGGAGAAAGAGGGAGGGAAAACGGAGGGAGAGACACAACATCAATGACAAATTGATGCCGTGCTGCTGGTTCGCTGACACATTGCATGATTGTTGGTTCAGACGTGAAGTGCGGAACGACAGCTTTGTATAACAACTTGGCCTAATCTTTTCTCGGCCGGCCTCTTGCACGACCGCGCGTATCTGTAGCTGGTCGCGCGCTTCCTGGTTGGAAGGTGAGGCGCCGCAAAAACAGAGTCTGTCGCCCTGCATAGTTTGCTAAACCACAACAGTTGAGACCTTAGCAGCTGCACTGTGTAGGGCTGTTGGCCTGATTGCAACAGCGCCTGCTCGTGGGAAAATCTTGAAAACTAAGCGTGGGGACTATGCAAACTGCGACGCCTCGCTTGGAAGCCATCCAACCTTCTGCGTTCAGACTTGTTGAGCCACGCCGAATTCAGCGACTACATATTTGAACTTCTCGCTAGTGCTGAACAAACTTGAAGTTTCCGAACAACACTAATTGACGAATGCTTCCAAATGCGCGCAAATTTACATGAATCACCCCAAGCAGCTCCCAATCTTCTGCTCAATTCTCCAGATAATTGCCCGGAGCTAGACAGCGTGGCTCCAGGATGTACCATCGAACCTCGTGGTTGGATTTGATCACCACTAGGCGTGCAAAGGTTGATGTCGCAGCGAACCGGCAGAAGTTGAAACTTGTTCCACTGTAGCTCCATGCCCACCCGTGGAAGGTGGCCCCGAAATCCTCGTCGATCGTGGTGTATTATCCAAGAGTGATACACTTGGGTTCGTAATGTCCAGACGATACTCCCATTGGATTATTGGCCTGTGGTTGGATCGGTGGCCTCCGCCTTCCCAGGATCAAGTTTAATTCCGGTAAAATGCATCTGGGGTCGATATTCCGACATAGTGAACCAGGGTTGATCCCAGTCCAATCTCCTTCTCAGACGCCCCCCCCGCTTCCGCCGGATCACTATCACTCCAGAGTAATAAGCCTGAGCTTATTTTACCCAGAACATTGCGACCCCCAGTTTTTTATGTTCTAGAGTGGACTAGGGTCAATGTTCTAACATAGTGAATCCCAATTTGGAGGCGCCAGGTTTGAGGAAAACGCGCAATGATAAGCGTTCCGGAATCATGAATCCGGATTCAGAATATCTGCCTATGGCTCAGGCGACGCCCCTCGACCTCCATTATTATCGTTCCAGAAAACTACACCGGGGTTCAACATTACCAGATAGTGATAAACCCAGATTAATATCCTTTCGCGGTCGATATGCCTGGAACATTATAAACCAAACCATAAAACGTTCTGGGGGGAACATTATGCACCCCACTCAAAATGTCCCGGAACATGACAACCCAAATTCATAATGTTCCAGGGGGACATTCTGAACCCTGGTCAATAATCCCGGAACGTTATAAACACAGGTTAATCTCTTTTTGGGGTTCGTCCTGCACCCGTGCTCCTGAGCGAGCGATTTCTGCCAGCAGGACTTGAAGTTGAACTTGGTTGCGGCCCGCCAACAAAGTGTCACCCGCATGCAAAAGTATAGCCGAAGTCTCGTCCGTCAAAACTTGTCGCACTCCAGCCCCCGCGTGGCGCGCGGCGCCCCGGATAACCGTAGTCATCACCATCGCGAACAGGAATGGGGACCATGGGCGTCCCTGCGACATTTCATAATATTGGCGTGTCTCTGTAGATCGCTGCCGTCCATCTGCGACGCGGAATGTTCTGCCGCCGTACATGCTGCCGATGATGTTCAGGATGCGGCCCAGGACCCTGGAGTTTCGCAGCGCCTCCGAAAGCGCGGTCGCGTTGGTCGAGTCGAAAGCCATTTTTCCAATCCGGCGCGACGAAAGCTACGCCCCCAATGCTTGTCTGCAAATACCAACTCGATGTTGCGACGTACAACACGGAGTGCCTCTGATGTTCCACGCCCCCGGCGGAAGCCGAACTGTGTTGGCGTTGTAGCACCTTCAAGATGAGCGCTGCCATGAGCCTGTAGGCCACGCGCAGCAGACTGATTTGACGATAATTGTCGCAATTGTCGAGCGCATCCTTGTTGTTGTAAATCGTCGAGATGATGGATTTCTTCGAATCCTCTGGCACGGCCTCCTCGTTCCAACATGTATTGCACACCTCCGTAACCCATTCGAACCCGCCCGGGTTCTGTAGCAATAGCTTTCGAATACTCGGCTGGTATGTCATCAATTCCACTAGCTTTGCCACGCAACAGATTACGTATAGCTTTTCTTACCTCTTCTGTTGTGAGATTTCCTTCCAGAGCTGGTACTGGGTCTCCAATAGGGTCGTCGTCGACTAATTGTGCCGGGCGTGCTTTACATGGTACTTTCTCCAAATACTCAGCCATTGTGTCTGCTCTTTGAGTGCTGTCGACCCATTCGCCACTCATGTCTTTAAATCATCCCTGCCTGTGGGGTTTGGGCCGGCAGAATCTTCTGAGAGCATCCCACCTTCCATTCGATATCTGCGCATCCACCCAAACTGTCTTGTCATGTTTGCACGCTGTGTAGATTTGTTCCAGAATCTCCTCCCCTCGGCTTTGTCGTTGGCTGCTCTTGCTTGACTGCGCCGGTCGATCAGGTCGAGCGTGGCTTGCGTGATCCATGGCTTGACGACTTCATTTTGCTTCTTCGGCAAGGTGTCGGTTGCGATATGCGTTGCTGTCTTCCCGTAGTCCCACATATCATGCACGTTCATGGACTCCGCCGTCGCCGAAGACGCGTTTTCTAAGGAATAATCCACGTAGGCATTAATAACCATCGGATCTTGCACGGCCTGCCTGTTTGGATGTCATTTTGAACATGTTGTTTGGGTATCTCTTGGCATCGATAATGTAGCAATCACCAAAGTGCTGCTTCTCGGCGGCTTCTAGCGTGACAATGTGCGTTCGCAAAGGGAACGAAATGGGAGGGGGCGAGCACAAGGGGGTGGCGCGAGTGGGGCGACAAAAATCGCAACATCGCGAACAATCCCGACGAGAGCCCTACACCCTACACCCTGTCGTTTTGTTCAATTCTCATGCCAAATCGATCTGTGATAGCCCCGGTGTCTGGAACGGGGCGCGAAAGCGCCCGGCATTACGGTAGCGCAACGCTCGGATCTGGGATCGGATTTGTGGGCGCATCGGCGATCCCTCGGTGCCGTCGCAGGATGAAGCGCGACTTGGAGCCCGCGAGCTGCGGCGATGGGGCCCGGCGGGGCAGCGAGCGGGCCGCGTGCGCCTGCCCGCCCGCCAGCCGGCGCTGGTACGGGCTGAGACCGCGCCAGGCCTGGCGGAATTCCTCTGCCTGGCGCGCCAGCTCCCGCGGGACCGCGCCCGTGGCCTCGCTTGGCTGCAACCCAGGCCAGCGGGTCAAGAACTGTGAGACCCGTCCTCGGAACGTCTCGGGACCCCGGGCGCTTTCCGTCAGCTGCGCCTCGTCGAAAGCGTTCCAGGGTTGCTGGAAGCGTTCCGAAAGGCCGCCCGAGATCTCGCTGGCAATTCCGAGGCACAAAACAGCCCGCGGCCTCGCTGGCAAGCGGCTTTCGAAGGGCTTCGGAGGCTTTCTGCGCCCAGGGCACCTTCTATCAGCTTCGCCTCGTCGAGAGCGTTACGGGTGCGCCAGAAGCGTCCCGAAGGGCCGCCTGAGGCCCGGGCTGTGGTCTGGTGCCCGCCACACGCGGGAGAGGCTCCAGGCGAGGGTGACCCGTGGTACACGGCCACGCAGCGATGCGTCGCGACAGTGGCGGCCTGCGTGCTCGGGCTTGGCCCCCCTGCGGTCACCGACGGCCGCACACCGAAGGTCACTCCAGCGACGGGAACCTCGCACGTGTTGCCCCGTCACCTAACAAACACGTGGTGGCGTCAATTAGCCAGACCCTTCTGGGCGAGAAAGCTGTCTCTTGGGTCTCGAGCCGGGTGCTGATTACCTCAGGGGCCTCTTGGGGACTGCTCAAAGACATTTCGAAGACCTCTTCAGCGAGCTGTTCGTGCCCCTGGCTGCCCGGCCTCCACTGGCAGGCTGACTCCGATCGGCTCTCCGCCCAAGTGCACGTGCAGGCGGCCTGTGTGGGGCGACATCTCGAAGCTGAACTCCTCCGTGTCGCCCTCCGCCTTGGCCCGTCCGGCGGCGGCCAGCCTCAGCTCCAGGGACTCCGCCGCGCCGGCGTCGGCGCCCTTGCCGTCGCCCTGTGACGACCCGCCCCAGGCATCTGACGTGGCCCCCAAGAGGCCTGGACCCTTTCCCCCGGACCGAATTTTCATCCCGAAAGATTTTTGACTTACCCGTGGCCGAGCCAAAGCCCCCAAGGCTGAACCATGTCGAACACGGCCCGTCGTCATTTTTTTCAGGACGCGAGACTGTCAAACTCTGTCGCTCTCCGCCTCGGTCCGCCCGGCAGCGGTCAGCCTCGGCTCGAGGGACTCCGCCGCGCCAGCGCTGGCGCCCGCGCCGTCGCCGTGCGACGGCCCGCTCAAGAGGGCCGCCGCCGCCGCCACCGCGCCGGGGCCGTCGTGGAGCTCCGACACCTCGAGGGGAGCGAAAGCGTGCACACGTCTAGCCTGCGTTCTAGGCAACCCTTCTGCACGCCAGCGTCAAGCTCGGCACGCGCCTCTTATCATGCTGCATGCAACCCACTCTTCCCTGCACACCGACTCGCTCTGCGCCGTCCTCCACCTGCAACGCCTGTTGGCAATTATGGCGGCAGCTAGTGTGCCTTGCTATCGCTCCCAACGGTAACGCCGCCTCGCTGGAGGAGGACAAGTGTTTATGTGTTTTGGTGGTCATTCTTGTCGCTCCCCCTGTGCTCCCTGTCTGCAGCATGGGCAGCATGCATCCGGTCGAACGCCACCCTCGACTTCAGAAAACGGCGAAAGGGGAAACGCCAAATTCCCACGAAGCCGGCGGATGGACCCCTCGCAGTGTCGTCGTCGTGCTACCAAGAGGGGCGCAATATCAAACAAGACAATTTTTTTGGGGTGGGGGCACGGCGAACCTCGGCCACGAACGTGTTCCCACGAACATGGAAACCAGACCCCCTTCTTGGCCCAAACCGTTTATTATTTTTGCTGTGGGGCGAGAGACTCGTGGACCCGTGAGCGGAGAACATCTCGGTATCTACGACCTCGCGGGCCAGGCCCCTGGACCGCGACACCGTGGATGGGGATTTGTTTCGCGGATGTCCCGCGCAAAACGTATCCATGCGATCTTGTATCCACGGGATCGCGCCCTGGAGTCCAGACCGCGAGGGCGCGGATATTGATACGTTCGCCGCTCATGAAACAACCACCACGGCCATGACATTGAGCAGGGCCAAGCCCAACAGCCAACGGCGGCTGAGGCACATTGTGTCAGGCCTGGAGGGCAGCCCGCGGGCAGAACCGGGCCAAGGACACGCGAGGACCAAGCAGGGGCCAACTGCGGACATGGCCAAATCAAAACAGTCGGCGTCAGCGAGGGCACAATTCCGGCCCGGGATCACCCATGCCCTCTTGCCTTTTTGAGCAAATCGCGACAGTCTTTTGGTTACGATGGGGATTTCGGAATTTGCGGGCTTCCACCAGGCCCCAAAGCCGTCAGAACACGTTTCGGGACGAAACGCCAATCCAGGGGTAAATGGGTCCAGACCACTGAGAGTCCACATTGAGAACAACATCGGAACGTCGGATTTCTGGGCAGTCGGAAGCACGGCCGAACGATGGAAATCGGTGGCGACCAAAGGCGCGGCGACGGACTCAGGGACAGTCGGAGGCACGGCCGAACGAAGGCGGTAGACTGCAAACGAAGCACGCTTGACGCCCGGTATGGTTTTCAAGTCAGAACTTGAGCCTCTGGCGGCCGTTCGGGACGATCTGGGCAGGGCTCGACCGAAACAAGGTTATCCGTTTACGTTTTGTTTTTTCCTCGTTATGTCTTCGTTCCGCTTTTGGTTCACAGCGAAACCAGAACGAAAACGGTCCACGAAATCGACAAGTAGTCCTTCGTTGACATTGGCATATGCTCTACCGTGTTGATAGGTATCTCTTTCTCATATCCTTGAAGCCTCTTGCTAAGGTTTACCCTCGGTTAAAATGATGTAAATCATGCGTCCCTCCATGCCACGAGTGTGGTAAAATGTCCGTCAAACTTCGGTTGACGCGACAGACAGACTAGACCTGGCCGGCCGGGCGGACGCGCGCGGCGGGGCGGGGCGCTTCTCTTCCTGTTCGAGCCAACTCACAGCTGCAGAAGCGTTGCTGTGAGGTCTAAATGGGCCTGGAGGGGCGTCTAAAATTCTCCCCGCGGCCGGCCCGGCGTGCTCCGCGCGCGCAGGTGGGCGTGCCTGCTTTAGGCAGCGCCCCATGTTTGGTGTGTGTGTGTGCATATGCACACATATATATATATATATGTATATATATATATATATATACATGTACGTACGTACGTACGTATGTATGTATGTATGTATATATATATATATAGATATATATAGATCGATAGATAGATGCATGCATATAAACGCGCCGGAGCCTACGGCGCTCGGCAGTCTGGCCCCAGACTGGCTCGCCGCGCGCGCGACGCAGGCGCTTCGCGCCCTCGCCTCATGGCGGCCCAGCCGCCCCGAACGAATGCAGTTGAGCCGCGCGTGTTGGTCTCGAGGGGGAGTCCAGCGACATCGTCGTTGGCCCCTTTCTCGTTCCTCCACGCGCCCTCGCCAGCGATCGCGGGAGCCCCTACTGTTTTTGTTCCAGCTATCCGAACTCCGCGTCCACGATGGCCAGCAATCATTGGCGTTGTCATGCCACGGGGTGGAGGAATCCGCGCGCTGCTCCGCGGCGCCGCGCGCGCGCCAAGTCTGGCGCCGCGGCGCATGTGCGTCTTGGCGCCGCGGGGCACCCGGGCGAAAGTCGCGGGCGGCTGGAGGGCGTAGGGTCGGAGTGTACCTGGAACAGGCTGCCCCCGAACTCTGCGGAGTGCCCCGCTGCGTCGGGTTTTCAGCGCGCCGCCGCCTAGAATCATGCTGGTCGACTGGCGCTCGGCTGCTGGCCCGCGTCGCACCTTTGCCGCTGCTCGCGCCGCCCTTCCCCTTGCCCGCGCCATCGCCCCCCGCCCTTGCTGCCTTCGGGCGCCCCGCAGGCTGCGCGGGACGAGGCCGCCTTGCGCCCTTCGCAGATGGCTCGCGCATCGATGCGCTGCGGACATAGTCAGCGGGCACGCCCGAGTACGTGGGCCGTGACATAATTGGAGGGGCCCCGGGAAACTCGGCCCGGGGCCAGTGTTCCTCGCTTTCCGCCGCCATGACAGCCTTGATTCTGGCAAGCGCCTCAATGTCCTCTGCGCCCGGAGCCGTCGCGTGCCGCGCGGGCCAACCGCGGCCCGGCACTTCTCGGTGGCGATCTTCTGGGTCATTGCAATCTCAATCGAAGGGGTTCAGTATAGAGTGTCCCTCTTCTGCCATCATCCGCCTGCTGATATATGCCCACCATTCTTCCGGGGGAACAACCGCATCTTTCCCTGTCGCTGGCGTGCCGAGGTGTTCGTTCTGGAACCTGATATACCTCCGGGCCAGCTTCCTCGCCTTCTCGATCTTGTAAAGATTCTGCGGCGGAGGCAATTCATCTTCTGGACATGTGGGCAGAAGACCGTCATGATGTTGTTGTGGAATGCGGTCTTACCCTGAAGGGCGTTCTCCCGCCGTCGGGCAATCGCAGTCTCAGTGGTCCCCGGCCATTTCTCAGGCGTATTACGCTGAACACGATCAGCGTCTACCTCAGTCCATCTCTTCGGCCCAAGGTCGCGGGCAGCGTCCCGGCGAACCGTCTTTTCAAAACCAAAGTCTTTGTAGACGACATTCGACTTGATCTGCTCAGTATCGGCAATGCGGGCCCCGTGCTGCACTGTCTTCCGACATGTGAAGCACATCGGCGTCCCGATCCGATTGCGGCAATTGTTGCAGCGCAGAAGGTAGCCGCCGTCCCACAGTAGGAGCGCATAGCGCGTCCATCTTGTCCTTGGTAACGAGCTCATCGCCGTCGTCCTCGTTGGGCAGGCGGCGGATCTCGCAATTCTGCTTCGCGAGATCAATGCGAGCCGTGCCGAGCTCGGGGTAAACCAGCAGGGCCGCGAATCGTCGGTCACAGACCAACGTCCACGACGCCCGTGCATGCTGGATGCCCGACGCAGTAAGCCGCGTACTCTGGTGGATGTCGGTCCACTTGGGGCGAGAAGTAGTTGCGTGCCGTCATGTAGTATCCAGACGTCGGGTTCCTCAAAGAGACGTGGCTGGAGAGTAACCGACTACTGTCTGCGCTCCGAAAGCACCCCATTCTCCGCTCCATACTGCGGAATCGTCGAGTGCAAGATACGGACCAGCATTAGTTGGAAGACAGGTTATGAATATATACTGGCGGATCCCCTGAAGATCGTTCTTTGGCGCTCCAAGATAGCCGGTCATAGACGGCTTGATAAAAGCGTCATCCATGGGGGCGACGATGGCTTCACGGGAAGATCTCGCAGCCACTGCGCACCGAATGCACATGCGTTTCGGGCCAACAGCCGTAACGGAATGACCCTTGCAGGCGCGCAACATCAATGTCACTCTTGCAGTGGGCGGCGAGACCTGGGCTCCCTCATTACCATCAACTTCCCCCATCGGAGCGTGCCCAAAGCTGTCCTCCCAGTCGTCGAGCTCAGCGGTTGGGCCCGTGTCCGGGTCCGTCATGTCCGCGCCAAGGGCCTGAACCGTGTGGAGAGGCAGCTGGGCGAAGGCATGCATGCAGCGCGCCCGCGCTCAATTGTGCCCCCCCTGCGTCGGACAACATCCTGGCGATGGCGCGCGCTTCAATCCACCTCCCTGAGCTGCGAACGCGGGCCGCGCCGTGCATCGCCAAGTTGGCGACGAGCGAGCCGAGGCATCCAGCTTCCTCCGCGCCCATGCCCGAATACCACGCAAGTGTGAATTGGTTCATCTGCGTTGAAACGAGCGCGGAGGAAGCGACGAGCCTTCGCGGCATCATCGGCAGTCAGTCGACGAAGAAGCTCGAGTAATGAGTCGCCAACCGAACCTCGCGCCCACTCAAGGGCCCTCTTCTCGTATCCCCTGTCTCTCCTCCCACGCTCCGCGAAGGACTCTGGGCCAGCGTCGCGCAACTCCTCCAGCCTCCAGGCCAGCTCGATGGGGGGGGCGCATAGCGCCCCGTCATCCACATCTTTGACGAGCGAAGCGCCATGCTCGTCCTTCTCGGCGTGCTCGAGCCCAACGCGCGCAGTTTCTCCGTGCTCTCCCTTTCTCTGCTTGTATGCGTCGATTGAGATCTGCTCGCTCTTGGGAGGCGCGTGGGGCTCCACTGGGGCAGAGATGCTTCGTCGGAAAGGCGTGAGGGAGCTTGTCGGAGAGCGCGTCCAGTGGAATCAGCTCAGGCGGACGTCCACGGGGTGAACCTCCGCAAGCTTGTCCGCATCTTCGTCCTCTGATTCGCTCGACTCGACTGTCTTCTGATTCGTCGGGCTCGTCATCTTCCGTTTCTTCCCCCTCCGCGAGACCCTGAAATGTGGCCTGGGCCCGGGCCGCTCCTCGACCGCCGGGGGGCGGAATATCTTCTTCATCATGCGCGTCCAGGTTGACCGCGTCTGGCTCTTTCTTGCGCGCTGGCTGCCCGTGTTTGGGCGTTGCACCCTCGGTGGGCTCCTGGCCTTGGACATGCGGAACGACATCCGAGGTAATGGGGCGGGCTGGGAGGTGGCGGCGTAGCCTTGCCCCCTCTTCCCGCGTCTGCAGCGGGGGACTGCCCGGGCTCGTTGGAAGGGCGGTCCGAATCCACTTCCATGTCGACTGCGGAGGACTTACCTCCGGCATTCCGACGCTGATGTGGGTCGACAGACAAGTGCGACGAACTGTCGGTATCCTCAGGCAGGTTAGGTGCGCCCTCTCTGATCTCGGCCTGGCGCCGCCTCTCGAATGTCCTCTTCTCGCGGGCAACGATCTCTGGAGGAGCATCGTGCCTGCGCACATCTGCCCAGCGCGAATGTGCGCGCTGGCGGGGGGTGCGCAGGTCGATGCGCAACGCAGTATTCGGCTTATTACAATAATCGCACGAAATCACTGGCTGCAGGTGCGTTGGCCTCTTCTTCGCACCCTTCTGTACCTCCCTGCACATCGCGCAACGGCAACCGAGCTGAAGACATATGTAGACCTGCTCCATGCGAGCCGCGCTTTCCGCGAACAACACTAGGCGCTCCTTGGTTAAGGGCCTCGCGTCGCCCATCGGGGGCGTTTGATGGAATGGCGCCCGGGGGGCTGCGTGGCTGGAGGAGTGATCGGGTGCAGCTCTCTCGAAGGGAAGCGAAGCAGCATGTTCGCGAAATAGACGTTACTGAACCCGGGCGCTCCGAGGTTTCCCCAGTTTGAGCGCTGCCGCTTCCTTCGCGGTGGGATGGGCTTGCGATGGGCCGCTGTCTGCGCGTGGATGTGGTCGGGGTCGTTCCCAGCGAAATCTTTGATCTCGAAATGGAAGTCCATTCTGGCAAAACGTATATAATCGGCCCGATCCAGTCCTGGACGTCGTCGTCACCTATATGGTGGACAGGGCCCGCCTTCGGCTTGCCATCCACCGGGCCTGGGACATCGTCGTCTCCCTCCGGGGGCATCGGGCTCATCGGCCTGTAGTGCATGAGGTCTCCGGCCGAACATTGCATCCAGCGCTCGTCCACTTCGACCCCTGCGGGGATGATGTTGTTCATGTCAAGCCCTGGCAACCTGTCGCCGCGGACCGGCGCGTTTACGTCGGGAGGTAAATCGTACTCCTTGTAGAATTGGTCCGTTTCCAGCTTGGCCCCCCCAGTAAACGCACGTTGCCCAAGGCGAGTTCTCAGATGCGAATGCGCGAAGACGATCCATGAACATCCTTCGGATTTCTCGAATCTCTTGAATCTGCTCTCGCTGCCGAGGGCTGCGCAGTGCCCGACGGGCCTCTCGCATCTGCGCCCTGTTGTCGCTCCTCGTGGGATCGTAGCCCGCAGTGCCTTCCGCCCGTATCCGCCAATTGGACACGGGGGCCGATTCTGTCGTTCCGACTCCCGCCCCCTCAACGGGCGCGAGGGGGTCCAAGTCGACGATGGCGGCAAAGTCCAGTTCGAATCCGTCTCCGTTCGTCACCTTAGGGAGGTATAACCAAAGCCCCCTGGCGTGCGTTTGCGGAGGTTCGGTGAAGTACGAGCGGAGCGCGGTGCGCGCCATCTTCTTGGGATGTGGGCAGCAATGCTGCTCGTTCTCCTCCGAATCTACTGCTTTGAATCCCCCGGGCTCCGATGGCGGAGCCCGGATCTGGAAATCGCGCGTCACTGCCAGCCCGCCATTGAAGAGTTCAGCCGCGCAGGAGTAGTGGATATACTGCCATGAGATGCGCGTGAAATCCTCGCAAGCGTACGCCCCTTCTGCCGGCGTGTGGGTGGTCTTGAACAACTTCGTTCTGCCTCCATCCTTTACTTTGGAGGCAGCGAATTGCGCGCGAGTAGAATCTCCGCCCCTCGTTCGTTTTCGCTCGAACAAAGCCTGGCGGAAGATCAAGCGGCAGGGTGGCGATTGCGCGATCTGGCTGAGCGCCAACCAACATCTCGGCAACTTCGAAAAAGTCGCATAGGGCCCCCGAAGTGCCATTGTCAGCCGTGTACAGGCGCCTCGCACTCAGCCGCTCGATAACTGCCCGAGCAAGGTGCTGCTTGGTAGGCTTTGGAAAGCATGCGTGTCGAATCGACGATGCTAACCAGGCCTTCGAGTCGGTCGGTGTACCGCGTCGATGGTACAGAGCATCCTCAGGCATCACCTCCCGGTCAAGCCCCTCGGGCACCGGCGGGGCGCATGACAGCGGCACCTGATGATCGACCGCGCTGTCAGTAGAGACCTCCATGCCTATAAGTAGACCTCGGTTGCTTTCATCCTCGATCTTTTCGGGCCCGATGACGATCGGCCTCTGGTGGGACTGACTGGAGTCAGGGGCGCGTGGGCAAAGGATGTCCTTTTCATCAATCCCGCATGCGGGGTTGATCTCAGGGTCCCTGTCCACCTTGCAGAAGTCGGACTTCATGAGCAACGAGTCGAATCTCTTTCCAAGTGTCCACCATGCTCTTGTTCCACGTTTTCGGGGCGTCACTGGCATTGCCTGATCCCGCCCCGCCCGTGCGTGCTGTCGCAGGGTCAAATGTAGCTATCTCCCCCGTTTCCAACAGTGCGTGCGCACGCCGATTCATCCTGTCGTCGCGTACAATTTCGCGAGGTACATGGGCGCCCTCAGGTAACATTGCTGGGTAGGCGATACGATCGTCGTATGGGGGGGGGGGGGGGGAGGGCATGGGCGCGTCTTTCCACGGCCATTTAGCAACTGCGCCCTTTCTTCTACCCATTCCGCGAACCTCGCAGGGTCCAAGTCCACGTGCGTCAGCAAGGGCGTGTGGGGAATGTCTGCGAGGCTGAACGGGGGGAAGGTCTCGAATTCCAGGTTCGCCAAATAGCGACATCCATCCTCGCCGAATTGCGCGCGGCCGACGAAACAATCTACGCACTTTGGTCAAGCAGGCTTGGTTCCCTGCTGTCTGTATCTCGTCGTTGGTGCAGGCGTGGCCCCCCCCCCTGGACTTTCCCCCGGGCTGGTGTCCACCTCGATGCAGACCTTGCAGGCGTTGGCGATGTGCCCGGCCATTTCCCTCGCATGGGAATGGCCAGGGCCCACTGTGAAATGCCATGAATCTCCGGCGGGGTGTTCGCCCTCTTTATAATGCTCTGACCCACGTACCCATGGCATCCTGCAAGGAGTCCCAGCTTCTTCCCAAAATCTGATCCGATTGTTGGCAACGGCGGCGACCCGACTTGCAAGTGTATTCCAGGCGATAAACTTCCCACTGGTGGGAGGGGCTCCCCAGGACTGGGCATCGCCCAGTCCCATGGCTACCGCGTAGGTATTATCCCTTTGGGCATATCCCGCCTGCATGTCCACCAGCTATTTCACTTGCTGTAGCAGCTCCGCCTCCAAGTCGGAGAACTGCTAAACGTCTGCCCCCGGTGCCGTAACGCGCAAGCGCCTGTCGTCGCGACCGGGGCCGAAGCCGTGTCCACTTCGCAACGGGGCGCGGCGTCGGAAACCTGTAGTTGTCGAGAAAATATAATGGCTGTCGAAGTGAATCTTTCCCTTCTGGTCAAACTTCGCGATGGCCGGGAGAATAGCTCCGCCCTGGCAGCATGCGTGGCGCCCCGCAATTTGGTTGCGCGAGCACATTCGAAGGAGGGTGTTTGCCCCCTCTGGGAGAGGGCTCGTTTCACGGGCGCCTGCCTGGGGAACGTTCGGCGGCGCGTTTCGAACCGGGGGGTGGCCCCCCTCTCCCAGCACTCGGCGCCGTCGATGAACACCAAGGGGGCGCCCCTCCCCCCCGGCCCCTCCCCTCCCGAAGCCCCCCCTCCCCTCCCAGGGGGGGGGGTTCAACCCCCCTCTCTCGGCGCTGGCGCCGGCGCCGGCGCTGGCGGCCGCCAGCGGCGCCCGCGGCGGGGGCGCAGCGACGATGGCCAGAGGCAGCGCAGGGGGGGGGGGTCAAACACTTACCCCCCCCCCCAGCGCCAGCGTCGGCGCTGTAGGCGGCGACGGCGGGGGCGCAGCGACACTTCCCACCGCTGCCGTCGCCGCTGCCGCCGCCGCCGCCGCCTCAACCCACCGCCGCCACCACCGCCGCCGCCAATAGCACCACGCAACCACCGCCACCACCACCGCAGCCACCGCCGCCACCGCAACCACCGCCACGACTCGCCATCACCACCGCCACTACAAAAACCCACCACCACTACCACCACCACCACAATCTACCACACCACCACCACCACCGCCACAACCACCACCACTACCAGCAGCACAACCCACCACCACCACCACCACAAACCACCGCAAACCACCGCACCACCACCAACCACAAACCACCGTCGTCCTCGTCGACGCTCCCCGCCGCCGCCGCCCGCCGCCGCAGGCGCCGGCGCCGGCCCAGAAATTTAAATCACCGCCCCCGCCGCCGTCGCCAGCCGCCGCCGACGCGAGCGCCGGCCCGAGGGGAGGGGGAGGGGGAGGGGTTCGACCCCCCCCCGCTCCACCCAGCGGGGGTGGGGGGGGGGGCTCCGGCCCCCCCCCCCTCCAAGCGACCACAGAACGCGCTCCTTCTAATGTCGGGGTATGACTGCTTCTTCCACGCGCGATCAGGAGCAGCGCTGTGCCAGTCTTTGATCGGCGCGTTCCTCCTTGCGAAGTCGAAGATGTTCTGACCTACGAACCTGGTGTGTAGACCGCCCATCTGGATCAGCTCGGTGTAGGCCGCGCACGTCTGCGCGAAAGACAAGTGCTCGATTTGGGGAACAATAGCAACGTTCGCGAGCTCCGCCATTCTGGTCGTTGGGCCCTGGGCAAGCTTGACGTGGTCAGCTGCCGGGGAGAAGCCCGCTGTTACTACGTGGATTGTGTATTCACCCGCGCCCTGCCCTGGCCTCTTGGATGGCCCTCAGCCGCGCCGCCTCCCAAATGCCGTTCACGCTGGCGCTTGAGCGGAACTGGGCCCGTCTGTCCTCGGTGCCGGGCGCGGCCGATGATGCCGTCGCTGGCGCAGCCGGACTTGGCATCGGCGGAACCCTGTTGCGTCCGCGTCCCACTTGCACCCGCGGGGATCGAAGAAACGCCACCCTCGTTCTGCATTTTCGGCCCAGCGTCTCCCGACGGTCCAGCACTCCCCGACGACCTTGGCGGCATGCGCTGCGGGGGCGGGTTGCTCGGCGGGGCCTGGGGTTGCGATGGTGGGGCATCCGAAGGCGGTGGGGGCGCCGCTGCCACCTGTGGCCCTTCCGGAGAAATAGATGGAGTCGACGCAGTCGTGCTCGCCCTCGCCGTCCGCGTCGGAACAGCTGGGGCTGTCCAACCGGAGGTGGTGGATCCTCAGGTGCCGGCGGCTGGCCTGCCGGGGTCGGCTGACCCGCCGGCGGCGCTGGTGACCCTGCCGCTGGAGGCGGTGCCATCGGAGGTGTCGGCGGCCAAGTCTGAGGCGGAGGTGGTGTCCTGCGCCTCGAAGATCCCCCGCCCGGCATCGATGGGGGCGGATCCTTCGGCAATGGAGGCTGCGACGACCTGGGCGATTGCGATGGCGATCCGCTCGTGCCCGTCGGTCCCGTCGCACTGGCTTGGGGCATGTCCGACGGCTCCTTGGCTTCCGCCTGCGCGCGGGGCGCAGGCTTCGGGGCGGCCTTGCGTGGTGGCTGCCCTCCTGGCGGAAGAGGCGGAGCCTTCTCCTTCTCCGCTTTTTTTCAGTGGCGGCGCCGGTGGCGGTGGCTTCGCCTTCTGCTCGGGAAGTGCCGGCGGTGGCGGCTTTGCCTTTTGCCCAGGCGCTGCCCGCGGTGGTGGCTTTGCCTTTTGCTCTGACGCCTCTGGCTTCGCCCGTGCCTCGCGAGGAGGGGGCGCCCCTCGCGCCCGCCGACTGCCTCCCTTCGGGCCCAGCGGAACTTTAATGGGATTGTAACCGCTGCGCGCGGACGAGGCCGGCGCCGATCCCGTGGCAAGCCATGGCGTCGGCGCCCCCTGCGCCGCGCCGCTCGCGGCATAGCCGCCTGCCGCTTTCCGCCGAAACGCGTTTCTCATTTACCCCCTGTAACATGCCGGCTGCGATATGTCAGGGGAAGTGTTATCCAGGCGCGGTCTGAGTCCCAACCCAATCCTCCATTCCTGGTCCATCGGGATGTAGTCCTTCGTCCACAGCCACCTCGAATTCGCGCAGCTGTCCTTCACCTCCAGGTGCAGAGGGGCGCCCGTAGCCTATGCAACTCCACCTTCAGTGATTTGCGGGTATGTGTCATTAATTCACTCGGGTCTGCACGTACCATCATCCACGCCATGCTGTCCAATAGTCCACTGTGACGGATAGACACGTGTGTGATCCATGAGATCCGTGTACGTCTGCCCACGGCACGGGGACATTCGCTCGTAACCAGAGTGCAGCATCCTCCCTGCGAGCAGGAAAGAGTCCGTCTGATTCGCAATGTCCGCTGCATGAATCTCTAGCACTCTTGGGCCAGAATCGTGTTCGGGCGTGGGCGCGCAATAGTGGGTCTTATCCCAGCGGGTGAATCAAGGTAAGGTCGTTCGCAGGGACTTCGTTCTCCCGCAGAGCCTCCTGCGGAGTTGCCACTCAGTGTCGTAACGCTTGTTTAGCGTATGCCTTGGGCCCGCCAGGTAGGCGAAAGCGCCCGCAACCGAAACAGTGGAGATATCATTTCACAGCTTGTCCGTTGCCTTTTGAGCCCGCTGACCATCGAGCATAGCGTGCTTATCAGTAGTCGCGAGCGGCCTGGGCATTCGGACAGTTGCTTCAAAGCTCGGATCATCCCACTCGACAGTCTCGATTGCTGAGAATTCCACGGGTCCTTCTTCTTGCCTACTGGAAGATTGTATTCTTGATCGCGGATGACGGGGTGGATATAAGCCTTCGGAATGAAATTCGCGAATGCAAGGCACGCAACCTGACGCCACCTTCACCCAGAAAGCCCTCCACATGTCGTCGGAAAACATCGTTCCCCCGTGCAAGGAGTAATCGAGCTTGAACAGAGACATCGTGAGCAAGCTGGCGGCGTTGGGGTTCAACTCGGCGTCTGCTGGGTCAATGAGTTTCGGCAGCCTGAGCTTGAACTTCAGCTTCCTCGTGACTGCGGCAACCTCTTCTGGGGTGCGACCACTTCCAAGTCCGATGATGTGGCGCAGGCATGGCATCTTGCACCATTTGACCAAGTGTTCGTTCAATTATCCTCTCCGCGTCCCTCTGAACGCCGCTGCCCCGTCATTCGTCTCATATCGTTCCTTCGTGAATCCATCCGCAGTGGCTCATTTCTGTAGTCGCCCATGTCGACCAGGTCGTAGAAATGTGGGGAATTGCGGTCAAATTTGATGAGGCAGCCTGCTCGATAGCGCTTTCCCGTTCCAACAAGTTTCTTCAACGTGATTTCCGCTACTTCGACAGGATAACGAAGCTCTCTGATGACCAGGGCGTACTTGTCCCGTCGCTTTCGCTCCCGATTGTCAATGAACTCCGCAGTGGGAAGGTGTCCGAACACATTTGGGGCGTCGTCGTCGTCGTCCTCGCGGTGGAATGTCGTTTCCTAGTTTCCGCGGAGGTGGCCGTGTGAGACGCGCGCCGGCAGGCATCTTGGCCACAGATTGATATGACTGCGTGGCCGAGGGTGCTCGGTGTATAACGCCGACACACGCCGCTTCTTCTCTGCCTTTTGCGAGCCCCGTCGGCCCGCGCGCGCTGGGTGCTCTCGAAGAGGTTGGCCCTGATGTGGGCGGCCGCGGCGCGCGCGGTGAAGGGTTCATGGGGTCGGCCGCGCAATCGCGGGGGCAATCGGGGGGCTTGTGGGCGGCGCGGATGCGGATGCCCGAGTTGTCTTGAGCCGACGCGACAGCGGGCATGCGCGGGCCAGAAGATGCACGTGCAACTGAGGCGACAGCAGCATGCCTGGCAGCAGCAGTACTTACAACTTGCTCGTGTGCGCGTCTGGCAAACTCGTCCGCATAATCTTCAGCGGTCTTGCAGTCCCGACCGCGCGCTTCAACGCGCCGGTGCGCTCCGTCACAGCCCCGACCAATCTCATCAACAACAATGGAAGACTTTGTCGCAATACTCCACGGCTTTTTTTCATATGCTCTTCTTTTGTATTCTGACGGCCATCCGCGCATCCGCGTCGTTTTATCCGAGTCATACCGTTTTTAGCCAAGTATTTGCGTACTTGAGGATCACGCCAATAAAGACAAGATGTCGGCCATTCTCGACATGTGGCTCCATTTTGTTTTATTGCCTCGTCCGTGGGCCTTCGAAATGCCCAGAACAACTTACGAAACGTCGTCCTGTGATCCCTTAATCTTTTTAACGTCTTCTCGTCGGCGATTTGGTGGTGCGTGACTTCGTTCACGCATTGCCAAGGTGACCCCCCAGTGCAAGGAATGGGGCCCCACAGCGTAATGTGGGTATCGCGATAATCATTGGTTGTCTTTGCGGCATATGCGAATCCTACTTCGGTAGTGATTTCGCGTTCTTCTGTCAAGCGTACCAATGTGCGCCTTTGATCTATCATATTCTCAGGTCTACCCAATCTGCTGTTAGGCCAGCAACACAATTCCAACTAGAGCCTCCTCGGGTAAATGGATGCATCAGAAGAGACTTCATTAACATTGTCTTCGGACTCTCCCGCGGCAACCGTCTGTTCGCGAAGTTTGGCGTCAATATTGGGCTTTCCTTTCTTCGGGCGCTCGGGTTTCTTCGCGGCCCTATTCCCGGCGATTCTCCAACCGCTGACGAGCGATGACTTGGGTCCCAAGCCTCGGCCAAAGGATCCCCTGGGGGTTGATGGGTAGGGCGTTCTCACCGTCGAAGAAGGATTCCATGTAACTTGCATTGCTACTCGCTGACCAGAGAATTGGTGCGACCACCAGAATCATATATATATATATATATGTATCGCTTTGGCCCATGAGGGAAGCCGGCGTCCGCGGCTTGATCCTGGGTCGGACAATCTGCCAAATCGATGATACCTCTCGCAAATTGTTCCGCAACCGCCGCAGCATCAATGCGATGTGTCCGCGGCAGACGCATCAACTTTTGCGATCCTCTGGCCCTGCAGACATTCACGACTGTTTGATTGTCCTCCATAAATGCGGCCTTAGGGGACTTTCCCAGGAGACGTTCCCACAGCGGCAGTGCGGGCAGAAATTCCCTTCGCACTGCTTCATCTGCCGACGCAATCTCTGCCTCGAGAGTACTCTGTGATGTGGCAGCCTGTCTCCTTGAATCGCAGCTCTGTAGCGCCCTTGTGTTGGCCCCCCCCGCAATTTCTGCGCGTCGGCGCTCGTGCCCCGATGCGCCCTGATATCGCTGGCCAAGTCAACGTCCGCAAATTGTTTGAACCATACTTCAGCGGGCTTATTTCCCACTCATGGCACCATGCTGCAGACCATGCGATACCGAAGAACCGCCTTAATACAACATATGGTCCATTTTGTAAAAGCACGATGCCAGTGTACACGCTGCTCCATGCAAGTCGTAGCTGACCATTCTCGCGCCGTAGAGAATCTTCATGCGTACCTTCGCGGCTATCGGCTGTAGTGCTCCCCATGGGGCAGGAGGTCGAGGGTTCGGAGACCCATCGTCGACCATAAGTCGCCCACCCACCGCTGGTATCTCATGCTCTGGACCCACGTTAGCGTCGATCCCGAAACATTTCGCTATGGCCTCCTCGGCCGGGTGGGCCCCCTCTCCACGGGAACCGCCCTGCCCGTCCTCCAAGCATGTTAACTCGGGGCCGTAAGGGGTGCCAGCCAGCGGATATGTCTCGGGATCTGTGTCCGTCAGCTCCGCATGCAGCCTAACGCGCGACGCTTAACGCACGACGGCGTGCAACATAACTTGTACCTTTCTTTTCGGACCTGGTACGTGGGGCTTCCTGGGTTCCTCATCTTCGGTGTCACTGACATGGCTGTCCGTCGTTTTACCCGGTCCGGTAGCTGTAAAGAATCAGCCGAGATCTTCGTTCCTCGGACTCAGCTCGGTAGGTCGGCACGGGGCAGCCAGTCGCGCGTCTCCCCCCGGACAGCGAACATCGTCGCTGGCGGAACGGTAAAACAGCAATGTTGCTCCCAGAAGCTCGGCATGAATCATGTCCCGGTCAACGTCCTGAAGATTCGTCAGGTCTTCTAATACTTCCCAAATGTCGTAATCCATCGTGACCCACCGAACTACTGACCTCCAATCTGGTCCCGACGGCAGTGACGGCCTGAAGCGTTTCGCTTTGGCATCATATTGTGCCCATGCACTTTGTCTTGGCGGAACAAGATATGATCGGTCAGTATGCACCGGGGTCGCCCCTGCAGCCTTCGCCGAAGCGGGATCATAGAAACCGGTATTCGCGGCTGCCGCTTCCTTGGACTTCTTGGCCGCCCTGGGAGGCGGGGGATCCGGCGCCGTGAGATCTTCGCCGCGATAATCAATCCATCTTTCTGAGAGCCTATGCTCGCAACCCATATACCGCCCGACCGGGGTGGACGGGTCCATATCGATGCCCTTAGGCGCGGTCTCAGAAGGACTTAATATGATGTCCCATCCAAGCTGGCACCGGACCCAACCAACTTGACATCGTCTACGTGCGCCATCCAGAAGAGCATCAACTCCGGGTGGTAGTAGCAACTGCACCGCGCCGGGACAGGCTCGTACCCCTTTGATATCGCGTGGGCCTCGCAGCCTCGCCTAGTATCCTCCGGCGTCTGGGTGACCATGCAATGCTTGTCGCAGAGGGCGCGCTGGGTCATGCATGCCTTCCTAACTCTCGGGCCATGCCGTCGCAGGTAACCTCGCCCAAGTTGGTATTCCTCCCAACAATGACTGAGTATACGCCTGGCGTGCATCAGCTTGTTGCGTATCATGTCCCGGAAAGAGACCGCAGGCATCGGCGGCCTTGCTCGCCTGCGTGGTTGCAGGACAAGACGAGAGCTCTTGAAATAGTGCCGCTTTCTTGTCTTGATCGATGACGTCATATCCAGCACATAGAACGCGTCCCTTGAGCTCCCTGCCTTATGTCCACGGGAAGTTCCGCATTCATTTCGATGAAGATTGCAAAGGGCCTGCCGATGGGGAAGGTACTGCCCCCCATCTGCTTTCGTACTTGACTTCGCTGCATTACCTTGCTATCGTCCCACGTGTTGATCTCGCGTGATCGGTCCCAGTCCTTCCTCAGAGCCGCGGTGGCGCCTTCGCTGTTTGCTGCCTCGGCCATCGGCGCAAGCCTGGCCGCGCAGGCAGCGCTGGACATATCCGCAACCCACTGTGAAGGAATAGCGAAAGGATTTGACGTCGCATCGATCGCAGCTGTCCGTGAAGGGGTTATAAAATAATCGTGCCGCTGGTTCCTGTTCCCGGTGCGGAAAGCAGCTCGCCTCTCGCAACCTCAAGAACATGCGTGGAACGCAGTGCCTTCCGGCAGCCGCTGCACAAATCAAGCCCGCGGCGTTCCCCGCAGTGTTAGCACGCGAGTCGGTGTCGAAGGCATTGCCCGCACCGATCACTCCTTCACGGCCACTCTTTTCCGTATTTCCTTCCGTAACGCCGCTGGCATGGCCGTGTGACGCAACGGTCGACGGGAGTTCTTCGCCCGCGGCTGATATGGGGGCGCAGAAAGGTGACGCCGATCTCCTGAAGCAGGTCGGTGTTCGGGCCTGGATCCTCGAGGCCATAGAAACCCTGCCCCTCTGCTTTGAACTCGGCTATCGCATTTGCCCTAGCTGGGCCTCCCATCTTCCGCCACCGTGCTGGGTAAATACCCGGATTCGTCGAGTCTTTCTGTGTTCTTTTCAGCCGAGCCTTTCCGTGCACAGGGTCTTCCGTCTCCGCGGTATCTGGGGCCCGGTATCGCGGGTCGTAGTAGAACGCCGCGCGTATCTGCGTCCCCTCAGTCCTCCCCGTCAGCGGCAGAGGCTGGCTTCGCTTTTCACGCGTTGTACCAGCAATGACGACGTTGCGCTCGAAGTATTCGCCCGTCTGCAGATTTTGGGTGGTTCGTGCCACGATCTGCTCGAACTTCGGTTCGCCACTTTCTGGGGCCGCAAGAAAATTTGACTGTCTCGCAAATCTGACCTCTCTGTCTGCCAACGAGCCTCCCATAGCACTAGACAAATGCGCAGCTCTCCGCTTGGCTCCGGCAAACGGCGGCGGGGTGGCAGGGGGTCAAGAGGGGCCTTCATCGTCCGTCGGTGCCGGGCTGCCGCGCCCACAGCCGCCCCTCCTGCTCCCGCGTCATGGGCAGGAGGCGGAGGTATTTCAACCGCAACCTTGCTTCCAACTGGTCCGCTTGACGACGCGGACCCCCCCCTCGACGACTGGCCGCCGTCCTGGGTCTTCTTTTGTCTGCCATCAGGAACGCTTTCACCGGACAACAGGTCTCCCAAGTCGACCGCCGGCATCGTCGTAGACGCAATGTCGTATGCTTCTGCAACGGGAAATGTAAAGGAAAAAGAACTATGCACATGCACCGATCCTGGCCAGGTCCATCCTGAGCCCAGGATCGGTGCATACGCCCTCCTACCTTGGCCAGGAAGGCATATGCACCGATCCTGGGTCAAAGATGGGCCTTGCCAGGATCGGTGCATGTGCATAATTCTCTTCGCCCGAAAATGGGCGGCAGCTCCCAGGGGCCTGTTATCCGCCGCGCCGTCGAGGCCCGTTCAGACGACCGCCTCGACGCCGATGTCAATCCAGACCTGCTCCGATCTTTCCACAATTGGCCTTCGCATTTGTCCGTCAAGCTGTTCCAGAGGCATGCAGCAATGGTCGGGGCCCCCCCGCCCCCCCGCATTGTGAGCGCAGCCCAGGTAAATGCCCACTCTAGTCCGAAGGCCCGTCTTGGGCTGCTTGATGCGGAACTCTGGGGGCGGGGGGTGCATCGCGGCAGGGCCGAGCGGCGCCGGGGGCCCGTCGAATGAAGTGCCATGTATCTTCTCCCACGCAGATCCATCCGCATCTCTGTCCGGTGCATCATAACACGTGCAAGAGTAAGGTGCAGCATGGGCCCAATACGGGGCGGGCAGCCCCGCCGTCGCAAGAAGAGTTCTCGCCCCGTCTTGAACGGTGGCGTTGGCCCTCTCGACGACCGAGTTCTGCTTCTTGTTCGCGGGCTGCGTGGAGTCGTGAGCGGTCGTGGACTCGCTCAAGGCATGCACGTTCAATGACTTGCAAGCCCTCTTCAAATCAGGGGCCGCGTCCGCGTGGATGCATTTTAGCTGCTCGGCGGGCGCCCTCAGGTTCGCGAGAAAATCGACCACGTGCTCAGTCGACGTGTCGTGGGTGCCCTGGCTGGCCAGGAAGCCGGTGTGCTGGTAGCGGAGCGTCGCGCGCGAGGTTTCCCCGTAAAGTCCCCTCGAGAGCCCATCAGCCGCGAACCGTTGGTCCATGGTGCACAGGCCCGCAAACTTCTTCGGATCCGAATGCGGTCGTATCTGCTTGTATGCCCTGTTCTTCTTCTTCTGCCGTCGTTGCGCCCTCGACGTCTCTGCCCACTGGCACGTCGAACAGAACGGGTTCTTCGGCATCTGAGCGAGCAGGTGTCGGCGTGAAACTGCCTCCCGTTGAAGACGTTCAGACTTTGACGCCCCCTCAGGTCCTGCACCTTCAGTTGGGTCATCGCCGGGATCTTCGACTGCCTCCGCGGCTCCCCGCCCCATCGGGCGCCGCATCGACGCCTTCTTCCTCTCCTGGCGCAGGCGTTGCCATCGCGGGCCATGGCGTAGCCCTGCCCGCGAGCCGGCCCCCCCTCGTAATCTTGCCGCTGACAGAGCTGGTGCCCGTGCTGCTCCACCCTAGCCTTGCCGCTTCATGGGGCTCAGTGAGTCTATCAGTCTGCGCCGTCAATGCGTCGTCCGTGGCCATGAGTCCTAAAGCCGCCGTCAGATCGGATATCCAACTTGCCGTTCGAACAGGAGTCTTCTGCCATCACCTTCCGCGAGCGCAGCTCAAGGGCTGCGCGGCGCCTGAGTGCCTGAGTGCCTGGGGCGGGGTACCACCCAGCATCCCAGGGCCATCCAGGCTAGACCTCGCGCTGATCTCCACGCGCGCCCGCCGCGCAAGCCCAGATGAGCCGGCGGGGGCTGCCTCGTCTACTTGACCTGCGGCCCCTCTGCCGTTCATGGTAAGATAAGGGGTCTTACCCTCGACTGAGAGCTCCAACCTTCTTCTCCGCGGCGGCAATAGGTGGGGCGCCCTGCCGGTTGTCCAGTGAGAACTGCAAGCGTGGTCCATGCGGAGCTCGCCCACAGAAATCGCGCTCGGAATTTCCAGCGTGACAATCGCATCCATTTCCCCGTTGCTCATCTTGTCGCTGGCGACCTCGACGGCGCCGAGAGCTCTCGGCTGACCGCCCGCAGTGTTCAGGTTGATGGGAACGGCCAGCGGAGAGATCCTGTCAACCATCCCTGCTTCGCGCAAGTACTTGACGGAGATCAGGTTTGAGCCGCGGCCCGTGTCGACGATGGGCCTCATGGATCCAAGACGAACGGCGCCCGACTTTTTCTCCCTCGTGGCCTTATGCCGTTTCCTAGCAGGCACAGCAGCAACGTGGTCGCCGTCGTGTTCACTGCTGGCATCGCTGAGCTCGCCGTCTGACTGCTGCTCCCAGCCGGCCCATATGTGCCATGCTTCTCTTTCCAGCGCCACAGCCTCATCAAATGCCCGCTATGCCTGGATCTGCACCCTTCGCGCGCGCTTCGCAACCCACTGCGGACCAATCTCGAAAAGATTTCCCCGTGTACTTGGTGCCAGCCAGGTTGCCTTTCTCTTCGGTCGGAGAATTCAAATGGCTGGTTGCGGTGTGCTCGGGTCTATGCGTGCCGTGCGCCGTCCACTGACTGGGGCGCGCTTGCGCTCGGGCAATTGTGTTGATAGGGCACTTTTGCTAGGCTTCCCATTCCTTAATCGTTCAAAGGCCTGTTTCGGAAGCTACGTGATTCCGCCCGCCTGGAGACATCTGAGCAATTTCACTTGCAGGTAATATTTGGCACCGCTCTGCGTCTGCGCTGGCGCGGTCAGGACAGCTTGCTCACGCCCGTGCGCGCGGATGTCCGCGCGCTCCCCGTCCTCGCCAGGGCAGCGTCTGAGGGCCGGCGCCCTGCCTGGCGGCGCTTGGAATCCTGACCCAGCGCAGACAGTTGCGGGGGCGGCACACATGGGAGCTCCTATTCTCAAGGCAAGGCGGCAAAAATCGACTACAGTCCCGCCCAGGCCGACGCCGGTAACATAGTCGCCGCGCGCCGGCCTTTCCAGTCGCGGATGTCCGGGGGTGTTCCCCCTGTCTCAGCAGTCCTTGCCAAACTGGCGAGTCTGCCCGGCCAGGTGTCTCAAGCGCTGTCGCTTCTCCTTCGTCTTGCCCTTCCGCTGCGCCTTATCCTTGTTTTTGCGGGGCAGCATTCTTTTCGGGGTTCTGCGCCGCGGCCGACGCGTGTTCCTTGCTGCGATTGCGGGGAAGGGACTTTCCGATCTTGCTCACATGCGCCTCGTACTTGTCGCGAGAGAGCTTCTCTTCCGCAGTGGCCTGGCGGCGATCGCGAGGCCATTACTCGGCAGACATTGGGCGAGCTCCACGGTTAAATCCGTAGCGCAAGCCATTCTTCTTGGAATTGACGCCGGGGGTGCGATTCTGCGACCGATCGCGGTCCTTGCCGCCGTCCTTAGACCGATCGGACTGACGCTCTTGACTTCTGCCGCGGTCGCCATTCTTGTCCTCTTCGCCCCCTTTTATCCCTGTCGTTCCTCAAATTTCCATTGGCCTCTCCGCAGTCTTTGCCTGATTGGGCAGGCGCAGCTCGGGCCGGAGCGGCAGAGTCTCCACTTCCTTTCGGGTGCTGGTGTTGACGCTGCGCCTGGGTGCGTGGGCATTTGCCATCGAGGAAAGTGTTGCATGGTGCCGACTTCTTGTGGCGGCCATCTTTCATGCACAGGTTTTGACTGCCTCTGCCGGTCCGCTCTCCCCCCCTTTCGCCCTTGTCGCCGCCCGCGGGGAGACCCGGGAGTTTAATGTCCTCCGCTGCCTTTCTTGATTAATCTGCCCTCTTTCTTTGTGCATGAAATCGCTGGCCCTCGATGGCAGCCGTTCGTCGGTCTTCATGCCAGTCCCATAATCATCGCTGCAATGGTCGTGGATGACAAGGGTGAACTGCATGCGAGGGCATTTCTGCATCTGGCGATAGAAGTGTTCCTGTGTGGCGGGGCGAAAAGAGGCATCCAACTCATCCATTTCGTTGAATATTCTCACCCATTCATCGTAGAAGTCGAACAGGTCGGCATCCGCTTCCTTGTCCGAGCCACGTATCTTGATTTCAAGGAGATCTGTGTGCGTGCACGCTTGACCGTGATCCTGCCTGGTGGTCGCGCGCGCGGCAATGATACGCAGAATCTCGCGACCTTTCATCGTGCCCCTGGCGGCCTGCGAGGTGCAATCGTTCAATTTCGCTCGCAAGATGGCGTAACTGTGATGGCTATTGGCTGTCCTTGACGATTGTGTGAAACTTCGACATGCGGTCAGCTGCTATCATCAGGTCGAGCCGGATGAATCTGTCCGAGGTCTCTCAGCACCTTGGCATCGACATTCGCCATGTCGAAAGCATTCGGTTTCCCGCTAACGGCCTCTTCGCAATTCGGCGAGGCCGGAGCCGCCGTCCTGGCGACATTGCGCTTCCATCGCTGGTAGTTGGCAGCGTCGGGGATCGCTTCCAACGTGATCTTTTCTGTCTTGCCTGCATTGTTCCAGCATGGTACAGGAGCCGGGGCGGCGCCCATCTGCTGGAACGGGGGGATATCACTTCCACCTCCGCCACCTGGCGAGCCACCTCCAGGCGGTCCTCCGCCACGTCGACGCCGACGACCTGGATTGTTCTCCCCGTCTCCATCGAGCGTCGAATATCCGTCGTCTTCGATGAACTAGTCGCCATCATCTCCGTGACCATCGTCGCCAACATCTCCGCCGCCGTCGCCAGGAAGTCCCGAGCCAGGGTGTCTGGGCACGGGTGCCTCTCGCGGGGGTGTCGACTCATTCTGCTTACCTTTCTTCTTGGAGATGTCCGGTGGACTCCCCGGTGCTGGAGGTGCGTGTCCTCGGAAGTAGCTGTGCCGTTGCGGGCTGCCGCCGATTCTACTGTTCCTGCGCTGGCAGCCGCTTCGGCCTTGCCTCGCGCATTTCCTGGGTCCCCACCCTGCGTTCAGCGCGCGTCCTGGCGTTCTCTTCTTCGCGCTGCATCGCCTGCTCAAGTCTTGCAGCCCCCCCGACTCGGCGCCCTCGGCCCGACGGCCATCGGCCCCGGGGCGTAGCCCTGGGCGTGACTGGACCGACGCGAAGGGTCACGAGAGGGGGCCCTCGACGTAGACGCAGGGGCGCTGCGTTCCTGAAGTTACTTTGTCACTGTCTGGCCTGGCGTTCCTCGCTTTCTTTCTCCTGGGGCCTTTCGTCGTCCTCGTTCTTCTTGGCTGTCGAGTCCTTTCCATGGCAGCGCGCGCATCTTATCGCCCTTCGCAAAATGGTCGTCACGAACGCCTGTGTTGCAGAGAGGACAGTCGTGATTCGCCATTTCGGGGCATATGCAGCACTGCGGAGTTCCCGCGTGGGGATTCTGGCCTGGGTTCCCATGCGCAGCTGATGCCGTCGCTGTGCTCGCCTGGGTCGCAGAGCGGGTGCCCGGAGACATTGCCGGAGACGCTCCTTTCGAATGCCAATGTATCTGATGCTGGCCAAGTTTGCGATGTCAGCTATCTCGCTCTGCTTTCCGCTTCGCTATCAACTGGGCGGCCTCCGTCTCCGCCGCGCGAGTCCGTGCCGCGACCTTCTCCTCGGCAGTCAGCTCAACTCGCCGCGCTTCCTCGCGGGCGCGTGGCGTCTCGGCCTCCGATCGAGCATGGCTCTCATCCGATTGGAGTCGGTTCGCCTCGGCCTGCTGCGTGGCACCGGCGGCCTCTGCCGCCAGGTGCGTATTCCGATTCTCTGCCACCTGCAACTCCGCGGCGGCCTGTGTCATCGTCGCCCGCTGGGCTTCGCCGGCCCCTCAGACGGCGCGGCTCGCTTCTTCAGCCGAGTTCTTCTCATGAAGGTGCGCCTGGCGCTCGGGGGCGACAGTGGTTTCTAGCCCACTAGCTAGCTGGCTAGCTCCCGCATCTCCACCGCCGCTGCTGCCTGTTGTCGCTCCTCCAGGGTGCGCGCAGCGTTCGCCGTGGCCTCCCGGTCTCGCTCCACTTGGTAAGCAGCGGCTTCCTGTTGTCGGAGTTCCGATTGCCTCAGCTGCTCACGCCATGATCTCATAATCTGGCACAATTATGCGCACTGGGAGCCGTGCAAGTCGGACGCAAGAAATTTAGGTTGCAGAGATCGCAGCTGTTGGAACACCCCAAGCGAACAAGCTTCTTACACTGACCCAAGAGGCCGGGGCACCGCGACTCGGGCACCTCAGCGTACTTAGAGCCAGCATTGACACATGTGGCATTGATTCGCATGCTGAAGGTGCTTGATATTCCCGATAGGTTAGACAAGTCTGACACCTCTGATCGCGGTCTCGGGGCCCTAGGTCTGCCTCCCTCGGTGCTTCTCTTGCGGGGAGAGCGGGTGTGCAGGTCGGGAAATTCAAGCGTCGAAATCCGCCCGGGGGCCCAGGCCCGGAACGAACATAAGGTATTGCTCTGGGGTATCGCCAGACCTGCTTCGCTTCCCAAGAGGCGAAAAACTCGAAAGGCTGGCAGCCTCTCGCGTTTGCTCGCTGACTGAATGAAGCCATCCGCCACATCCTCGTCTATGATGTCCTCCAAGTGCCGTTCCAAAGAACCGTCGGTTTTGCCAGTCCTTCGTTGACATTGGCATATCCTTTACCATCATGATAGGTAGTTCTTCCTCATCTCCTTGAAGTCTCTTGCTCAGGTTTACCTTCGGTGAAAAATGTAAGTGATGCATCCCTCCATGCAAGGATGAATGTGGCAAAATGTCCGTTCAACTGCGGTTGACACGACAGACAGACTAGACCCTGCCGGCCGGGCGGACGCGCGCGGCGGGGCGGGGCGCTTTTCTTCCTGTTCGAACCAACTCACACGTGCAGAAATGTTGCTGTGAGGTCTAAATGGGGCTGGGGGGGTGTCTCAAACAACTAAAGCTTCTGGAAGCGAGCCGCGGGCAGCCTCGTAAGGCGACTGCAGAACGCCCCTGGGGAACACAGCCGACCAACGCAACTTATAGATTTTCGCGTTCCTTGCGACACATCTTCGAGGCGCCAATATCGGATTTTGTGGACGAGGTTCAAGTATCATTAAGCGTAGCGTGATGCATCACTTCGCTGATGTGGCGCCACAGCCGTGCGCTGCAGCACGCGCTATTGTACAACATCGCTGTCGCATGCCGTAGATTGGACAGGGTGCAAATCTTGGGGTCGTTTTGGCGCTGTCGTGTGCTGTCTTGGCTCTTCGGCCCGCTTGGCTGTGGCCTGGGTGGACTTGGCCCCCTCTCGAAGGTCAGACGAGATGTTCGGTCGCTATTTGGGCCTTCTTGTTTATCGGCGACGCATGGCCAAACAGGATTGTATTGGGGCCCTCCTGAGCCGTTTGGGGGGGGGCCTCTTGGGGTTGTTATCGGCCGCCTTGCAACCGTTTGGGGCCCTCGCTGGGCTCCTCGGGCCTCCCTCCCACGCCCCCAGGCGCATTGGTTTGAGCCATCCTGAGTCGACGGGCTGAGGAATTCCACATAAAAACACAGAGTTGCCGCAACATTCTTATTGATCGTGGCCTTCCTGGACGCCCCCCCCGGTCTTCTCCCCAGTGTTTCGGTAGCTTCTCGGGCCTCCCTCTGGCGATTCCTGGGGTCTTTTTGGGGCCAGTCGGGGTGCCTCTTGAGGCAGTTGTGGGCCCTCTTGGCGGCTCTGGTAGTTTTCCTTGGCAATATTGGGCAGTGTGGGTATAAGGTTCCATCATCATCGTCGTCGTCACCATCATAGAGTTGGGTTTGGGCCCTCTTGGAGCCCTTTGGGGGCCCTTTTGGAGCCCTCTTGGAACCCTCTTGGGGCCCCCTTCGAGCCCTCTGGGGGCTCCCAGAAAGTTTCGAGGGACATCCGGGGGGGTGGAGGGGGAGGTGGAGGGGGGGTGGAGGGGGGGGAGGGGGAGGTGGAGGGGGTGGTGGAGGGGGGTGGTGGAGGGGTGGGTGGAAGGGAGTGGAGGGGTGGGTGGGGGGGTTGGGACGAACCCCAGGGGAGGGGCGAAAAGGGCGGGGGGGAGGAGGGGGGAGGGAGCAGGGGGCCACAGGGCCAAATGGAGCAGGGGAACGGCGGGCCACGACGAGGCAGGGCGGGAAAATCCTGCCCCCCTGGTAGTTGCGCATGGGGGGAGAGCGTGCCCCTTTGCTTCCTTCCATTCTTCCTTCCGGCCTTGCCTCCCTCCCTCTCTCCTCCTCGCCCCCCCCTTCTGTCGATGGTCCGCCCTGCCCCTCCTACTCCTGCCCCCCTCCCTCCACGACCCTTCGACACGCCCGACCTGTGTACCTAGGCGGTGCTCCCTACGGCAGTCCTGGTGGGCCAACGTACTGCGTCTGGGTAAACAGGTACAGCCTGTACCTGTAGAAGCAATTTGGCTTCTACAGGTACTGGCTGTACCTGTAGAAGCAGTTTGGGGTAAACAGGTAGAGGCTGTACCTGTAGAAGCCGTTGTCCCTTCAGGTACTCCCTCGGGGTAAACAGGTACAGGCTGCACCCGTTTACCCCACTCGTTTGGTGTGTGTTTTTTCGAAGGGAAGGGGGGTAAACAGGTGCAGGTCGTACCTGTAGAAGCAGTTTGGCTTCTACAGGTACTGGCTGTACCTGTAGAAGCAATTTGGGGTAAACAGGTTCTTGCTCTACCTGTAGATTTGGCTTGCCTCCCCCCCCCGTGTAGTGGTCGACCTGTAGAGGTTGACGGGTGTACCTGGCCCCCTCTGGTGGTCCATGTGGGTATGGCGAGCACGGGTTGGGGGGGCAGTCCAGGAGCCTCTGTGGGGTACCGAGCTGACCTTTGGCGCCCCCGTGCCCTGCTGCGCACGATTTTTTGGGGGGGTCCGAGCACCAAAATACGGGGATTGCTGAGTCCTCCTGCGGGCCTCTGGGGGCCGCCCGAAGTGCGCCTCGACTGGATCTCCTTTGCAGGCAATTCAAGTCGATCGAAACACCGACGAGGAGGGTGGGAGGAGGAGGAGGAGGAGGAGGAGGAGGGAGGGGGGGGGGAGGAGGAGGAGGAGGAGGAGGAGAGAGGAGGGAGGAGGAGGCGGAGGAAGAAAATGGAGGTCCCCTGGAAGTTACTAGAGGAGATTTAGTAAGAGAGGGAATGAGTTAGGAGGGAGGGGCAGGAGAAATGCGAAGAGGAGGACGGGGGAGGGGGGAGCGTAGATCTCCCGTCAGCTTCGTCTCGGGCATTCTCGGAAGCACTAGTAGAAGGAAATCTTCGAGGGGGGACAAGATGTGCTCGCGGGCGTCTCAGAATTCTGATATTTTGAAGGGGGGAAACGCACGGAAGAGGCGCAAAGCGTATGCAATGCTACCGGTTCTCACATGATGACAACAACGATGAACTTGGGCAACAAAATCTCTAGTGCCTGGGGTTTCCGTTGGAGAGGTGGCGGGTTCCCCCCACGATTGCGGTACGTGTTTTCGGCCATGGCTCATTGGTGAGCCCCCCCATCGATAACCTCGCCCTCCGAAGAAAGGCCGTTGTACGCAATGCTCCGAGCTCCGTCGGGGTACTCCTGTGATCGATGGGTCAGGCGCCTGGCCGGGCGCTCGGGCCTGGGTCGCAGTCGTGGCCGATACGTGCTCGCCGCCCCTATCCCCTTCTTCCCCAGCCGCCTCGCCCCCCTTACATTCCCTTACATCCTCTCCCACTTCCTCCTCCACTTCCTTTTCTTTTTCTCCCTTCCACACCTTCCGTTGCCATTTTGGCTCAGCCCTTTACGGTTTATGGCCGATGCCCGGATTCATCGGGCTACATTGCAAAACAATATTGCACGGCCGGCACAAGTCGACGCATGAGTCGTGCTCGGTCAAGCCGTCCTAGGATGTTTGGTAAAACTGATGGATCTCCCCGCTTCCAGAACTGGCGCGGGCTTCCACTTGCGGTTCCCTTGCTCCTGCCCTTGCCTCTTTGCTTGCCTTTTCTCTCTCCCTCTCTCTCCACCGCCGCTTCGCGGCTCAAGCCTTTTCAAGGCCAAGCTGGGGGTCGGCCTCAGGTGGCCTAAGGCCGGGCCCCGGGACCGGGGCCGGAAGACCTTCGGGCCAGGACCAGGACCGAAGGGGGCGCCCGCGGCCAGATGGGGCCGCGCCTGGCGCCGCGCGGCGGGGGGGCGGCGGCGCTGCCGCACGACGACGCGCAGCTGCGCGGAGGCGGAGAGCCCGGGTGCCGAGCGGCACTGGCTCACGCTAGCCGCGGAGCACCCGGGGGCGGAGGGGCGGCGCCCGTGACGTGGGCGCGGCCCGCCGCCGCCGAGCGGGCAGCCGGGCGAGCGTCAGCGCCGGCTCCAGCTCAGGCCCAGGCGAGGGCGGCGAAGCGTGCACGCGCGCTGGGGCCCGCCTGGAGGAGCTGCCCCGGAGCCCCAGCGCCGCCGCACGTCGGCAGGCGCCCGGGTTGGGCTGCAGTTCCGTTCGTCGTCTTCCTGGAGATGGCGGGGGTGGCCAGCGCCGAGCTCGTGCACGGGCAGGCGGCCCCCAACTCCGAGGTCTACTACGACGACGAGGTGAGCGTGGACATGAAGGGGTTCTGGCTCGACGGGCCCATGGACTCCTCCGCGCACGTGGACGCGCTGCCGGTCGGGGTTCACTCCATCGGCGGGCGTGCCGCTCCATCAGGGAGCGGTGGAGGGGGCCCGCCGCGCGCGCGCTCTGCGCCGCCGGCCGGCCCGCCCCCCCAGGACCCGGCCCGCGCGCCCCCCGGCCCCCCCGATGGGGACCCATCGTCCTGGATCAGGGGTTGGGGTTTTTTCGGCATCAGCTGGAAAGACATCGGCAACCGCACGCACTGGTTTGCCGAGGGGATGGGTGGGGGTACCTTCCGGGCTGTGGGGAGTTTCAGGTCGGCCTTCTCGACTCGCGAGGCAGGAGGCTGGCTGAGCTCCGACGGCGGCTGGGTGCTGTACATGGCCGACCAGATGGGCCTCTACCTGTTCGGCTCCGCGTGGCCGCTGATTGCCGGGCTCGTGGTTGTCCTCGCCGGCACTGGTGTGGTCGCGCTCTTGGCCCACAGTCTGAGGACGCTCTTCGCACCCTGCAGCTGGGCGGCCTGGACCTGTGGCTAGGTGCTGGCGTGCTGCCCCTGCCCGAGGCGCCGGACGCCTGGCGAGGCTAAGCTTGACAAGCTGGTCCCGCCGGCGGCGCCACCACTCACCGATGTGGTGTGGCACGGGCCAACTACGGGTGCAGACCCGACGACCGACTGGTACCGCAAGAGCATCAAGGAGGGCCGGGGCTACAAGCGCGGCCAGAACGACCTCATGATCAGGGTTGACTACCGGGTCGCCCGGCTCAAGCTCAACATGAAGTCTCCAGAGCGTATCAATCGCCAAGGATTGTGGGTTGAGTATGACTCAGTGAAGGGTGCCAGCGACAAGGGTTTCAGGCGCGAGCTGGAGCAGCGGGATCCTCGCTGGCTTCACCTATGCCGTTCCACCAGTTGTACCGGGTGCAAAGGGCGCGAGAACGAGTTGCACTGCAAGGAGTACGCCGCTCTTGACAATGAAGCCATCGTGGACCTCGGTGACTACTCAAAGTTCACACCATGCCGAATTTCGTTTGGCTTTGGAGGGGGTTGGGCCTCGTTTACAAGCTGCTGCTGTACATCCTCTCGTGGCTCTCGTGTTGCGGGGCATGCCTCTGCCGCCGGCGACGCCGCCGTCGCAGGACTGGCGACGCGGAGCCTGGCGTGCAGGGGTCAGTGGCAAGGTTACTTGACCAGGAGTCCGAGTCCGAGGTGGACGCCGAGGACAACCCCTGCGAGGCGGTGAAGGTGGGGCTCATGATCAAGGGCAAGATGCGCCCACTAGCACCCGAGGGCTGTCGGGACGCCGCGCGCGGTGACCCTACTGTGTTGTTGGTGGAAGATGGCCGGGCTTCGGACCTCCCACTTCCAAGCGAAGGGAGCGCGACGGCCTGCCTCCGCGAGCATGACCGGCAGATCTACATGGTCCTGCGTTACGGCGAGAAGTGCTCCCAGGTGACGTGCTTCCGCGAGGCGGTGGGCATGGCTTCAGGGGTTCCGCTCTGCCTGCAGCACCTTGGAGGCGATGCAGCTCGTGCGCTCAACGACAACCCCGCGGGAGTCGGGTTCTTCGCGGGGCTGCGGCGCCGGGCTCGGCGGAGCCCAGCCCCGCGGAGTCGCACGCCGGAGCGGGCAGCTGCCACCCCGGCCCGGAGTCGCACTCCAGAGCGCTCCGCCCCGACGACCTCTGCTCCAGAGGCGCCCCCCAGCCCTGGCGACCCCGTCCCGGCGCCGGCTGGGCCACCGAGCGTGCGCTTCGAAGCGCCGCCGGTTCCAGAGTTCCCCAAGCCGCCTACTCCGCCACCCATGCCCCTCGGGCGGCACTTCATCATACGGGCGAGAGTACATTGGCCAGAGGGAGCGCAGTGGATGATTTTCAGAGGAAGGGCAGTTGATGCCGCCGCGGCCAGCACAGTGGCCGACTACCTCGACGGCGCTATGGCACTCGAAGTGGAAGACCCGTCCGGCATCGCCATCCGCTTTCTCGTGAAGCCTGACGGCGTCATCTGTGCGCCGTCCCCGGGACCTTCCGGGCGCCTGCCCGCGGGGTTCATCGAGGAAATGCACCACCACGCGCCCTTGGGATGTGAGGAGCTCGGCATCAGCGTCTCGGCGACCAACGTACCTGAGAAAGTCTGGCACAAGTTGGCGGCGTGGCACGGTCTCCCCGTAGGCGGGCGAGCTGGGCCACTCAGCGAGGCTCGCTGGCGGCTACTCAGGGAGAAGGTGGTCAACCTAGTCAGGTGGCACCCCGAGGGAGGTGTGGCGCCCAGCCCGAGCTTCGAAGCGCAGGCCACTGAGGCGGACGCCAAGCTGCGCAGCCACTGGCAGCGGCTCGACCGCAGCAGCTCACCCAGACCACCCTCAGGGTCCACACGACGGGGCTCTCGCTCCCCGTCAGCCGAGGGCGGGCGGGCAGCTAGCTCCGAAGCACCAGCATCAGGAGAGAGCCATCAAGGAGACGAAGGCGGAGACATGATGGCCTGCTACTTGGAGGAGAAGGCCCGCGGGTCGAGCGACGCAGCAGCGGTGCAGAGTGTGGCCGCCGGCTTCGACGAAGAAGCCCAGCAGGTGCTCGCCGGCCTCATCCGCTACGCCCAGTACCTCAAGCAACAGACGAACGAGCCAGAGGAACTTGCACGGCTCGATGGGCACATCGGCAGTTGGGAGGTGCTCCAGCAAGTGCCTTCGCGACCGCAGACCCCAGAGGCGGCGCCTAGCAGCCTCCAGGGCCTCCTCAAGCTCCCTCCCGAGCGCCGCCGCTCGCAGGGGCCGCCGGCCTCCCAGGCCGACAGCGTGCCCCTGTTCGAAGCGCGTCCGCCCCTCTCGCCAGCTGCGGCCCCGCCAGCTTTCACTCTCGGGCCGCGGGACGCCGGCCTCCCGGCCACCACAGCTGGGTTGGGCCCGGTCGTCCGCCCACAGGCTCCGAACATCGGGGCCCTGTTTTGCTACGACCAGCACATCAGTGACTTGGGCCTGCCCCCAGGTCTGACCACAGCGCCAGCGCGCTACGCCGCTGGGGCTCGGGAGGACGGTGGGGGCGCCGACCCGTTCGGCCTCGTGCAGCCCGGGGTAACGCTAGACGCGAATACCGCGAGGATGCTCCACGCCTTGGAAGGGGTTGCCAGTGCCCGGCAGGGCGACAAGGCAGCCCAGCGAGGGACAGTGGCGGCACTGGGCAGGGCCGAGGAGTTGGACGTCTACCTGGCGCGCGGTTGCTGCCAGCTGACCGTGGAGGTCTGCGACGAGGTCCTCGGACGCGAGCTGTTCTACGCTCTGCGCCGGACCTGTGAGCAGAACAAGGCCCTGATGCTCGCCGTCGAGACGCCCACGACAGTGTCCAATCGGATCGCGATGGCGTGCGCCTCGCTCAGCTTCGGCGGCAGCAGCCTGGACAACCTGGCCCCGTGGTCGGCCTCTGTGGCGGACTTCCCGACATGCAAGACGGTCGCATTCGACAAGTACAGCGCGCCGCATGACACAAAGCTGGAACCTAGGCCCAGGGCCCCCGTGGTCTTCGACCAGTGGAAGCGGCAGGCCCAGAACATGACCAGGTTCTTCGGGCTCGTCTTCGGACGAGAGCATGTTAAGGAACGTCTGGATTGCCTGGAGACTCTCGCGCGGGAGTGCGAGAAAGACGACCACGCTTTCCCGCCCAAGTTCGTCTACGAGTTGTGGGAGGAGCTGTGGGCGACCTGGTGCGAGCGACCCCGAGAGAAGAAGCGAGGCCTCCTGCGTGTGTTGCAGACGGACAATCCTCGGAAGGAGGATCTCAAGATGGTGGCCTTTGCTCCCCGGTCGGACGGACGCCCAGCGTTCGTCTTTCCCAACGTCTTCGACCTCGAGTCCCCCGCGGGCTACTACCAGGAGGTCGTGCGCCCGCGGCGGCAGCGCTACCTCCAGACCGTCCTCAACGACTCGATGCACGGGGTGCGTGGCGCCCCGGGCAAGGCCAGGGAAGTCAGAGGAGAAGGAGATGAGCCAGCCGCGGAGCCTCAAGAACAACGAGCTGGAGCCACCCCCAAGAAGAAGCCTAAGGCCAAGGCCCAGCCGAAAGCCAGCTCCGCACGGGCCGCGTACCCTGCGGGCAAGCGGCTGAACGCCCAGGAGATCAAGCTGTCCGTCCGGCATGCGCCTTGCGACAAGCAGGGCAAGCCGCTCTGCTGGGACAATTCGACCTGGATAGGCTGCAAGAAGGGGGCCCAAGGGTGCTCGCACTCGCACGAGCTCATCAAAGGCCTGAAGGACGTACACTGGACCGTGCAGTGCCAGCTCCTCAGGCGAGGTGGGCTCCGCAACGCCGCCAAGATCGACCCAGCTTCGGTCAACGGAAGGATCGCACAGCTGAGGGCCCAGGCTAAGACCGAGGCGGACAGCAAACGGGCTGCAGGTGCGGGGGCAGCGGAGAGCCAACCCACTAAGACAGGCTGGGCACCACCCGACGAGTACGCCGAGGTCCAGTGCACCGAGCTGGAGTCGGAGCTT
Organism: Prorocentrum cordatum; assembly: GCA_963575745.1. Taxonomy (NCBI): domain Eukaryota; class Dinophyceae; order Prorocentrales; family Prorocentraceae; genus Prorocentrum; species Prorocentrum cordatum. Next base: position 37,903 of record CAUYUJ010020991.1, on the reverse strand, counting down.
CGGGAAGCTGCTCAAAGGCCCGACGCGACCTGGCTCGAGGACCCGCGCGCCGACAGCCCGTCCCTGGTTGGGACAAGTGTCTGCGCGGACGAAGGAGCCCTGGCCCAGCGAAAACTGCTCGAGGCTGTCCAGGAGAGCGGGGCACTCGACTCCGTGAGCCATGCCAGCGACTACATGCGGTCACATGTCCTGGCACGTCTTGCCTGCGCTCGCGGGCGCGAGGAGGAGCTCTCAGTCGAACAGGTGCTCCTTGAAGCGACGCGCCAAGGCGGGCCCACCCTGGCCGCCGAGGCTAGCGAACTTCTGGACCGCCTCGGGGCGAAGGCTGGCAACCTGGGGGCTGACCCTGACGTCGTCATAACACCAGTGCGGTGGGACGCTGAGAAGTCAGTGGGACAAGGCTCGGTCACGGTGCAAGGCCATACTTGGCGCTACCTCGACTACCAGGACCAGCTGCCCTTGGACGAGTGCGTCGCGAAGCGATTACAAGTGGCCGCCGGTGTTTCGGAGGAACGGCAGTGCCTCCCACCCCACCTGGCGGCCGCCAAGCTCTGGGTGCAGCTGGAGACTCCACCCAACGCCCAGCAGGTCAAGGACCTGGCCCTTGAGATCCGCAGGGACCTCCTGGAGAAGGCTACCGACGCAGCCGCGGGCCTCGCCGATGCCCCACCCTGGATATCCTCCAGGGAGGCCGAGGTCCGGATGCATATTCATGACGCAGTGCATCGCGACCACGACAAAGATTTCCGGTGCGTCGCTCTCTTCCCGTGCGAAGCGTTGGAGGAGGTGGTACTCAGAGTATGGCGAGCAGATCACTGGGGCCATCTGGATATCGATACAGTCCTCCCAGTGGGGGAGCCCAAGCAAGAGTGCCACGTGATTATCCATCGCGGGCATATGCGTGTCCTCCACCCTCCGCCTGGAGCCGAAGGCAGGCGAGCAGCAGACGAGCTTATCCGCACCTGGGCCACGAGCGGAAAGGACCTCAAGGAGCTCCCCACCATGGGATGGGAGACGTACCTCGCCTCGGAGGAGGATGGCGGTCCAGTGGTGGCCAGCAAGCCTCCCCCGTGCCAGCATTGCAGAGCCCTTGCAGCACAGCAGCAGCAACGTGGGAGAGCCGCCGGCGGGGCAACTGCCGTGGTCGAGCTCCCCACCGAAGTGGATTGTCCAGACTTCGGGGATTTGGAGCCTCTGCGATCGAGGCCCGCGTTCGCGTGGGGACTCAGGACTCGGGAGATTTTTGCTGGTACAGGGCGTTGGACGCAGGCCATGAAGAATGCGGGCATCGCCACCAGCGAGTCTGTCGAATACTTCGGGCAGCCGCTGCTTGGCAAGGACCCCAGGCCGCAGTTCGACATACGCGACCCGCTGGTACGTGAGCGCCTGTACCAAGAGTTCAGTGCGCCTCCCGGTCCCGACGAGGCCAACGTGCTGCAGTTCGCTTCGCCCCACCCTGCGTAAGCCACTGCCCCTGGCAGCTAGCAGCAGGAGGGACGAGGACTTTCGAGTGCCCAGATGGAACCGGGGAGCGGCAAATCGAGATCGACGGCAACGTGTTCGGGGAGTTCGCGTGCATAGGAGCGAAGCGGGGCTACGAGGCGGGACGAGAGTTCCTCATCGAGTCGTCAGCACGGGATGGGCGGTACCCCAAGCTGTGGGACCGCCCCTGCATGCGAGCCCTGATGCGCACGACTGGAGCCCGAGTTCTCGCCATAGACATGTGTGAGTGGGGACTCGCACCACCAGATGAACCACAGCATCGGTATCAGAAGCGGACCTGGTGGTTAGCATCACTCGGGCTCTACCCCTATGCCTTGATCTTGGCCAGGAGGTGCACAGGCCAGCACGCGCATCGCACGTTGGAGGGCGGCTTACCGTACGATCTGACGGACGCCCAGGTGGAAGCCTACAACCTCGACGCGCGCATGCGGCTCAGCAAGGCCGAGGCCAGCGAATTGATCAACCTCAGCACCAAGTTGGGCGAGGCCGGCGGGTGCTACGGCCTCGACAGAGACGGTGTCACCGTCACGCTGCCCCCGGGCGACAAGCTGATCCGCGTGAACCAGCTCATCGCGCGGGCCGCCCCAGACAATTTCCACTGGGCGAGGATCGACTTCCGCACCAAGCAGCACTACTCCGCTCTGCCAGAGAACCAGTGGGCCCTCTACTTCGGGAAGACCCCCGAGGGCGAGCTCCGCTTCGCCCTCAGCACGCAAGCTCCGCCCAATCTGGAAGGTGGAGGACGCGTCCCCAGCGGTACCCCCCAGCTCAGCGCTGCGGTGAAAGGGGAGCTGGGAAGCGCCGGCTTTATCAGACTGGGACTACGGGGCATGCGGAGGACCCAGCATGCGGGGCAGTATGCACCGCGGCTGTGCGCTGCCTGGGCAGCCGTGCTGAAGGCAGCGGCTGCCGGCACCGCCCCAGAGAAGCTGGAACAGCAGATTGCGGCGATGGACGCCGAGGCGCGGGCTTTGGAAGAAAAGTTGGAGAGCATGGTGGCGCGGGCCGGGCGTTCTGACGCCCTGGAACAAGAACCCCCCCCCCCCTTTTCAGCCTCCGGCCTGTGTGGGAGAGGGCGACAGTACCGAGGATGGGGCCATCAGCAAGCACAGCGTGAAGTGCGGCAGCCTAAAGCAGAGCGCCAACGCCTGCTGCCTGCCCCACCCGATATGGAGAAGCTCAATGGAGGTCGAGTTTGACGAGGGCTCAAAGGGCCCCCGGAGAGGCGGTCGTTCACAGGACGACTATCTGGAGAGGGACACGGCGGAGGAGGACGGCAGGAGCTCAAAGGGCGAGGGCCAAGGTGAGGACGAGGCGGAGGTGGAGACCGACGGCCAGCCGACCATAGTCGTGTGTGGTGGCGACGAGAAGCGGGGCGGCAAGCGAGGTGGCAAGCGAGGAGGCTGGAAGCGCAACAAGGCGCGCAAGCGTGAAGCACGCGAAGCTGCTGCTCGCGGAGGGGGCGGATCTGGCGGAGGTGGCGATGACGATGGCGATGGGGACGAGAGCCCCGAAGAGGAAGAGGAGGATAACCGCCGCCAGAAGAAAGCAAGGGAGGCCGAGGACGAGGCGTCGCGAGCCAGCCCAGTGCGGGTTTTCGTCCCGCAGCAGGGAGACCAGTGGGTGCTGCTCAAGGGGGGCCCGTTCGAGGCTGGAGAGGTCAAGGCAAGGCTGAGGGTCTCTGAGGCACTGTCCGGGGGCTTCTTCGACGCAGACCAGCTGTATCTCTTCGAGTATACGGAGGATGAGGACACTGCAGGAGCACATGGGCCACCCCTCGACGACGAAGAGGCGGTGCGCCCCGGCGAGAAGTTGCTGCTGTGGGCCACGCTGAAGCCGCCGAAGGAATGGACCAGTTGGAGCCCCCGGTGGAACCGAGACCAACAACCGGCACCTGGTGCTACAGCCCAGGTGGGTCAGCGGAGAGTCACGGCCAGGATCGCCGACAGGGCAGCCGCCGCAGCAGCAGCAGCGGAGCCGAGCGGGGCCGCAGCGAGCTCAGCAGCCGGCAGCGGCCGCCAACCAGCCCCAACGTTCAGCGAGGTGGCTGCAGCAGCGGGTGGCGTTCGAGTAAGCTCAGTCCCTCCGTCCAGCGGGGGTACCTCGAGGAGCTCAGGTGCCCTGATGCGGGTGGAGGAACAGCTCGCCGAAGCTCAGCGGCAGCGCGCTCGCGCAGCGAGCGAAGGCGGCGACCAGGAGCAGAGCGCTGCGCGCGTAGTCGGGCAGCTGGAGATCAGGCGCAACGAGGTCCAGGCCCGCCGCGCTGCCCGGCTCGAGCGCGAGGCGCGCCGGCGGGAGCGCGAGGGCCAGAGGGCCGCCAGTGCATCCCCAGAGCCCCAGAGCCCGCAGGCGCCCCCGGAGGCCCCCCCTCCACCCGAGGCGGAGGAAGACCCGGGGGCCACCTCCGAAGAGATGGGACGCAGGGTTGCCGAGGCACACCCAGGCGTAGCCTGCCGCGGGGGAGTCCACAAGTGCAACGCCGCTCGGCGATTCGTCAAGAATTTCAACGACGTACGGAGGGGTGGCAAGAGCTACGACCTTCAGCATGCGGACATCTTGTACCTGAACGGGATCGGGCAGATCAGCGACGTGCTGATGCAGGAATACCCCGGGGCCGACCCGACGGACCCGTCCCTGCCGCCGGAGCCTCGCCAGCTTGGCGAGATCCTGGCGCGCTGCGTGGAGGAGCACGAGACGTTGAAGGTCAAGATGAAGAGCCTCGGCATCCCGCGAGACGAGCAGGCCGGGGGTGGGGTCCTGGACCCCATCTACGTCGAGACCGAAAGGACTTACATCGAGGAGTACGAAGGTCAAGGCGTTCCCAGCGCCCGCAGCCGTATCCGCAGGAGAAGTAGGGGAGCAGACCCCCACGGGAGAGCGAGGCCCTCCGGAGGCGCGCACGGCGACTCGGAGTCATCTGCATCCGAGACGATGGCCCCCGACACCCGAGGCCGGCTGCGAGCGAGGTCGCCTCCGGATGAGAGCCGAGGGCGCAGCTCCGCCCCCGACCCGAGGGACCCAGGGCGCAGATGCGGAGGCCCCGCGATGCCGCCGGCAGATGCCAGCCAAGGCGTGCACCACGGGAGCCGAGCGGAGGCATGCCAGGACGAGCGTCGAGCGCCGCCGGCAGCGCCTCATCCTGGAGCCCCGGAGGCCAAGGAGTACTTGCGCTGGTGCCTGGAGCATGATGAGTTTGCTCCTGAGCTGGTGAAGGAAGTGACGAGCCTGGGGAATCGCCTGCTCCTCGCCGCGGGGAGCGTGGAGGCTGCCGCAGCGAGGCTCCGCGAGGAACGGGAGCACGTCCTCGGGAATCCTCTCGGGGGAGTGCTCGATCCCAAGTTCGGCGAAGCTCTGGAGGAGGACCACCGGCGGTACCTCCAGGAGATGGCGAGCAGAGGCGTTCCCGTGCGGAGGCAGCAGCCCAGGCGTCGTACTATAGCCAAGCCCCACGCTCCAGCGAGGGACCATGCCCTGGAGATGCACGCCAAAGCCTGGAAGGACACGTCCTACGGCGCCGTGCTCTGGGCTACCCCGGAGGCCGAGGACGCCTTGTCCGCCTCAGAGCTCATCGAGAGCCCGTCGGGGCGAGTGCCTAAGATGTTGCCCGACCGCACGGTGAGCAGCGAAGGGCGCCCCAAACACGATATGCGGGTTGCCAATGGGGATTCGCCCAAGGAGCTGCACCCACCGGCGCTCCAGCCCAAGCACGAAGCCCTTGTGCGCCTGTCACTCTGGTGGTCCGCGCGCCACCCGGGGGTGCCACAGGTAATAGCCAAGCGGGACGTGTCGCGGGCCTTCAAGTGGCACTGGGTTGGGTGCGCGACGAGGACGTGGCCGAGTTCGGCACCTCCCTCCCGGGAGACGCTGTGGGCCTGACCACGCGCGTGATCATGATCCACTGCGTGATGGTCTTCGGGTGGTCGGGGTCGCCTGGCGAGTACATGGCATTCGCCTGGAGTGCCAAGTGGGGCCACGAGCGGCGCCGCCCACCGAACCCCGCGGTCAACGACACGGTGCGCTGGTCGTCCAAGTGGCTGATGGACGACGGCGTCTTGGTCGAGCCACTGGTCGGTCTCAGGCCCTGGCTCAGCGCAGCCGACTGCGACGCGAGCATGAGGCGCGTCTGGGGCGGCGACGCGATCAACGTCGACAAAATGGCGGAGGAGGGCACCTTCCAGGCAGAACAGCTGGTCTGGGGCCTCTACCTGGACGTGGACAAGCAGCGCTCGAGGCTCCCAGAGCCTAAGTGCGTGAAAGCCGCCCACCTCCTGGCGATCGACGAGCTTCGCTACGGATGCCGCCGAGTCCCCATTAAAGTCGTCCAGGAGCTGAGGGGGTCAGCCCAGTTCTGGGTGGCCACGCAGCCGGCTATCAAGCCCGAGCTGCCGGTCATCGACCGCCTCCTCGGCGGCGGGCTCGGAGCGGCATGGGCGGAGCCCCGAGGGAGCGCCGAGGAGATCGCCCTTGCCTGGGACGAGTGGGATCAAACCCGCGAGCTGCTGCGGGTGCTCTGCGACGCACCCGAGGCCTGGGCGTCCACCTTCGAGGCGAGCTTCATTTCCTGTCTAGGGCCGCGCGAGCGCCTGGCACTCCCAGGAGCCGCCGCCCGGACAAGATGGACTGGAGGCGACGCAACCACGACGACCATCGGCAGCATCGACTGGGGGCGAGCAGTGGCCGGCAGCAAAGCAGTGCCACCCCACTACATGGCCGTAGACGCCGCCCCGCTCCTCCGCCAGTTGGAGGACGTGCTGAGCCACCCAGGGGCCGAGAAGGACTGGGCGATAGCCATCGTGGAGCTGCTTACATTTGTGGCCCTAGCTGCCGCGAGGGGTAGCGAGTGGCAAGGCGAGCTGGTCTTCTACGTCGCCGACAACATGAACGTGCGGTCGTGGATTTCCAAGAGGCGGCCCAAGCACCCGCTTGCACGGCATCTCACTCGCCTCGTTCAGCGCCTAAGAGGCTTGCCATGGGTTCAGCACGACCGCACTGTACATCCGCACCTACCACAATGACATCGCGGACTGGCTGTCGCGAGAAGAGGCCAAGAAAGTCCACTCCGAGCTCCTGCGCAAGGGGTGGACCCGCATCGAGCCGCCCGAGGAGTGGGGGAAGATGCTGGCCGAGGCAAAGGAACACCTCTTGCGATTGCCTGGAGAGGACGGGCCCATTGCGGAGTCAGCACTCCGGCATCGAGCGCTGAGGACCCCAGCAGCAGTGCCACGCAGCCTCGCCCTCGCGGGGCGCCGGGGCCTCGAGCTGGGGAGCCCACTGGGGACCTACGGGCGCGCCTGGGAGCAGCTCGGTGGTGAACTGACCATGGGCGACCCAACAGGGGTGGACTGGATCATGTGCACGCTGTCCCTGGACCCGAAGGGCTTCGAAGTCGAGAAGTTGGCGTCCTCCATCACTCGGGCGAGGCCGCAGGTCGTCGTAGTCGATGCCCCTGGCAAGCTCGACCTGACCCGCATTGTCAAAGTGCTGCGCAAGCTGGGGTACCGCACGTACGACCTGGAGGTCGTCTGCACCCACTACGGCGACATGAAAGCTCGAGCTCGGAGCCTGATCGTGGCAGGTCGAGGGCCAGCAGGCGCCAGCCTGGCGGGCATGCGTATGCCGCCGGCGCGCCGCTGTCCCCATGGGGTGAAGCACGCGTTGAAGGATAAGCTCAGCGAAGGCAGTCACCACTGGCTCGACGACGAGGGGAGCGTCACCTGGGACCCAGCGGCCCGTGGGGGCTCCGACCCTACACTGCCCAAGGGCATCGGCCACATCAAGCTCGCCGGCACGAGGCACCTGGTCTGCTCAGTCGACGGCCCGATCGGCACAGTTCGCTGGCCCGCCGAGGGCCCGGGCGGACCGGGGGGAACGCTGATCCACGTCCCAGGACGCAGTGGCGGGCGCATCAGGGCGCTGTCGCCAGAGGAAGTTTGGATCGTGCAAGGAGGCGATGAAGCAACTTGGGTGCAGAGGCGAGCCCGAGGCGACACCGAGACCACCTTGATGCGAGAAGCAGCGAGGTCCCTGCCACCTGAGACGGCGAGAGCCGTACTAGGCGCTGCCGTGGACGCGCTGTCGCAGACCACCCAGCGGGCGGGCGGCTGTCACGACCTCGCGGAGTCGGCCGCCTGGGAGACAACCCGGCGGTGGCTCAGGGCCTGGGCACGGAGCGAGCTCCGGGTGAAGGCCGACAGACCCGAGAACGACCAACACGCTGGGGTACTGAGCGATGACGTCCATGCGGCGAGGCGCAAGAGTCAGGGCGTCCGCTTCAAGGCCATCGAGGAGGATCTCGTGCGGGGCCCCGAGCCCCCCCCCGACGCCGAGGAGGTGGACCTGAACGCAGTCGTCAACACTCCCAAGAAGCGACGGAAGAGGAGCCCCAACCGGGGCAAGAAGGTGGAGACCCAGGGTTTGGTCAAGCCGGTCGCCCTGGGCCGCGCTCGTGCCACCATCGCCCTGCCGGACCACCCGATGCTGGGAGGGGAGGACTACGGCAGGTGGATCGAGGAGCAGAAGCGCGAGGCGCTGATGCTGCGGCTGTCCGAGGGAACCCGCGCTGGCTACGAGACCGGCTGGAAGCAGTGGCAGAGTTTCAGAGCAGCCCAAGGAGAGTCGCCCTGGCTGGAGGGACGTGACCGCGAGGAGCGACACGCCAACGAGGAGGCACCGTTGGGTTTCGTCGTCGTGTTGGCCAAGGTGCTGAAGCGCACGGAGGGTGCGGTCAAGCAGAAGTTGTTCGCAGTGCGCTTCGCCCACCTCGTGGCCGGGTACCCGGACACTCTACTCCACCGGGGCCGCCTCTGGTCCACGCTCGCCGGCCTCCGGAGAGGCCAGGGGCCGAGCGGGAGGAAGCGGCCAGTGACGCCCCGCATGCTCCTGTGGCTCCAGGGCTTCTTGAAGGACCAGACGGACCTCCCCGAGATGGACGCCGCAGTCTTGTGGGCCGCCGTGGCGGTGGCCTTCTTCTTCATGTTGAGGGCGTCCGAGTACTTGATCCAGCCCGGGAAGACATGGGGCCGAGAGCGCGTCGTGCGCGGAGTGGACGTCACGGGCCGCGATGGCAACAACCAGCCTTGCACCTTCAAGGACGCGGTGGAGGTGGTGCTCCACATCACCTCCTCGAAGACAGACCAGTACAATGTGGGGTGCGGAAGGAATCAGTACGAGACGGGCACGTCACTGTGCCCCGTGGCAGCCCTCCGCCAGCTGGATCGGCACTACCCGCAGAGGCTGCGAGGGAGCGAGGAGGAGCTCCCGCTCTTCCGCTGGGCGAGCGGAGCACCTATTCGTCGCGAGGAGGTGCAGCACTATCTGACGATCGCAGGGCTTGCCGCCGGGCTGAGGAAGGAGGAGATCGGCTCGCACAGCCTCCGCATCGGGGGCGCGACAGCGATGTACCACGCCGTGGACGACCTGCAGCGCTTCAAGCGCTTCGGGCGCTGGGCCTCCGATAGCTTCCACGGGTGCCTGTGGGAGAGCCACGAGCCCATGCGCGGCATCTCGACCAACATGGCGACGGATGTGTCTGAGCTCACGGCGCCGCCGGCCCATGCGGCCGAGGGCGCGCGCCGTGCAGGCAGGAGCCCGACCCCGCTGTGGCCCAGAGCAGCGCTGGCCGTGACGACGCTCGCCGCCACAGCTGGCAGTGCAGACGGCTACGTGCTCAAGGTCAACCCGGTGGAGAGCCAGAACCTGCTGATCCTCGTGCTCCCGGTCGGCTTGGGAGCTTGGGCGATGGCAGCGGGGGCGCTGCTGGCAGCCGTGCTGCTGAGCGCTGCGTGGCGGCGCGAGCAGCAGCGAGGGCGCGGAGGAGCGGCCGGCAGGCGCAGCAGCAGCTGCAGAGCCCGCATCCCCTGCGCAGGCATGCTGTGTGCAGCGCTGGTGGTGACGGCGCTCACGACGGCAGCCGGAGAGATACAGAGCCAAGAAGTGGCAACAGTTGACGGCAAGGCCCAAGGGGCCATGCTTCGCTGGGAGCCGCAGATGGGCACGGTGGCGATCGTTGTCCCGGTGGGGACGGCGATGAAGGTGGTGGCCACGATCACAGTGCTGCTTGCGGCGGGCATCGGGGTGATTGGCGGCTGTTGCTGCGGGACGGCCAAGAAGAACGAGGGTAGGCCGGAGCCAGCCGTGCAGCAGGCCACCACGCAGCAGACGCCTAAGGCGCACAAGCCTCCCAAGCAGCCGCAGAGGACGTATTGCGACGCAGGGGTGATGGGCCCGGTGCACTACAACGGTGTGAGGTACGTGCACGAGACCCAGGGCTTCCGCCGGGCCAACGAGGTGACGCGGGAGATGGCCCCGTCAGGGCACCGCAGGTCGCCAGAATGGCCCCGTGGAGGGGAACAGAGGCCGCACCGTGACTAAGGTGCGGGCTGCCGCCGGCCAGCGGCCGAGCGGGCAGCAGTGGACCGCCGCCGGCAACCGCCGTGCGAGCGGCCACGCGGCGCCGGCTGAGTTCAGCCTGGCGCTCGCGATCAGCTTCGCACTTGCGAACGAGCTGGGCGCGTGCCGCGGCCGCTGCTGCCCGTGGGCAGGCGCCGCGCCGGCCTGGCACCCGGCAGTGCCGCCAAGGGGGCGGCAGTGGCGGCTTCGAAGGAGCGCCGGCGGCTAGCCCAACCAGGGCTGCCGCGCGGGGCGCAAGGGAACCACCGCCGCCGGCATCCGCCGTGCGAGCGGCAGCGCGGCGCCGGCTGAGCTCAGCCTGGCGCCCGCGCTCAGCTTTGCGCTTGCGAGCAGCTGGGCGCGGCGCGGCGGCAGCTGGCGCCTGAGGACAAGAGCGCCGCGCCGGCCCGGCAACCGGCAGTGCCGTCATGGGGGACGGCGGTGGCGGCTACGTGGGGCGCCGGCGGCCAGCCCAGCCAGGGCTGCCGCCTAGGGCGCACGAAGAACCACCGCGGGCGCCGGCGGCATGCCGCCCTGCGCCTGCGGACCCACCTTGCTGGGCAGACGTGGCGGCCTGCCGCGGATGCCAGAACTGTTCTACGCCGACAAGGTCGGCGACTACGCGTCCCACTACAGCCAGTTCGGCGTGGTGGTGCGCTCGCAGGGGGAGGGGGGCGGCGTGGCCCGCTGCGCGTGGCCGAAGACGGCGCCGGCGCGTGGAGCGCCAGGCGCCAGCACAGAGGAGCAGCACGGCCCCTTTGGCAAAAGGTCGTCGTCATCATCTGAGGCCGTGTCCGCCCCTCTTCCTCCCCTCTTGAGCCCCCGCCTACTAGGTTCAAGAGGTTTTAGTTTACCAGTGCTGCTTGAGGGGATATCTAGGATGTTTGGTAAAACTGATGGATCTCCCCGCTTCCAGAACTGGCGCGGGCTTCCACTTGCTGTTCCCTTGCTCCTGCCCTTGCCTCTTTGCTTGCCCTTTCTCTCTCCCTCTCTCTTCACCGCCGCTTCGCGGCTCAAGCCTTTTCAAGGCCAAGCTGGCCCACCCTGGGAGCCCCGCAGGGCTCCCTACCCGCCCCTTTTTCTGGACTTTTACAGCGCCGCCGAGGCGCTAGAGTGCCTCGGCGGCGGCGTGGCCCGCTGCGCGTGGCCGAAGACGGCGCCGGCGCGTGGAGCGCCGGGCGCCAGCACAGAGGAGCAGCACGGCCCCTTTGGCAAAAGGTCGTCGTCATCATCTGAGGCCGTGTCCGCCCCTCTTCCTCCCCTCTTGAGCCCCCGCCTACTAGGCTCAAGAGGTTTTAGTTTACCAGTGCTGCTTGAGGGGACATCCCGATAGACCGTGCGACACGCCCTGTTCGGACGGTCGGTTTGGGGCGCCAAGCGGGCAGAAATTGCGTTTGTATGGCCGCAACCTGAGGGCGCCCTGATTGCATGCGGCGGAGAAGTATCACAGCGTCGCCGAACGTGCAAGCGCAACACGGCGCGATTCCAGACGGCGCGGTGCCCGAGACGCGCAGGTCGTTCGGACGTCCACGCGAACCAGCAAAGAAGGTAAGTCACGCTGCCCAGCTTTCTTGCCCGCCCCACTTCAGGGGCTTCTGCAGTCGCTGCCCCCTGTTCGCTTCTCCCCTTTCGACGACGATAGGGGCGGAGCCGGGGACAGTCGGAAACACGGCTGAATGAAGGAGATTGGCTGCAAAACGGGCGTCGATGGCCGTGCCAGGAACAGTCGGAAGCACGGCCGAATGAAGGAAATCGGCCTCCGTCGCCAGCCGTCGCCGCCGTCGTCGCCGCCGTCCTCGCGGGAGGCGGCTCCCCCTTGTTCTCCTCCTCCTCCTCCTCCTGCCGTCAGCCAGGGAGGGCAGCGGCGGCCTCTGCTACTCGGCGTTGCAGCGACTGCCAGCGGCGGGCGTCCGCGTCGCAGCAGCGCGCCACCGCCGCCCGGCTCCAGCGGCCATCCCAGGTCCTCAGTCACGGGGGGGCTCTGTGCAAACAAGCGGCCCACGCGGCGTTCGCAACGCACGGCGGCCGACTGGGAGCCCGCGGCACAGTTGGGCGGCCCCTTGCGACCTCGCTGTGCAAACGAGCTTCCCACGCAGAGCTCGTGACCCAGGACTGCCTTCAAAGAGCCCGCGGCGCATTTGGGCGGCCCATTGGGAGACCACTGCGCAGACCCACAGGGTGCTTGCAATGCGCTTGGGCTTGCGCGTGAGGGCAGACCACTGGGAGCCCGTTGCGGATTCAGGCGGTCAATTGGGAACTGGGCAACCGAGCGACCCCACTCCTGTCTGTGTGGGACTCTCGATGGAACCACCTAATGGGCACATGAGGGGGCGTCCGTCCTTGATAGGGATGCGTCCAGATACCCCTCTGGGGTGCATCCCCGAGATTTCCTTGTTTCCTGAGCAGCCTACTTTTCCGGAGGGAATTGGGGGCTTTGGGGCGCGAAATCGCCTGCCACGAGGATCCTCATTCCTTTACGTTTCGGGCCTCTGGAGCTCTCCTCACGCCTCCAAGGCCGTCGCACAACGACTCTGGATGAACAGCTGGCCCTGGGGAGCGCCCTAGGGTCTGGGACCACCTTCCCTCAGGATCAGTCAGCATCGAATCTGGAGATCGGATCGGATCGGAACGTGCGTCGTGGCATGGAAACGAAATTGAATCGGATCGGCCCGCTGGAACATCGAAATCGAACCCGATCTAGCCAAGCGAACACGACATCGGATCGATCGAATCGGAATGGGTTCTGTTTCTCTCAGGACTGGCTCTGGCGATCGGTGGCCGCTGGCCAACTTCCCCCCCTCGCTGACAGTAGGCATACGAAGCCGGGGCCACGCCACTGCGAGAGTGCGAATCGGGGCGCGCACGGTGCTCTCGATTGGTCCTTCTGGTGGCGGCTGCATTGCAAGTGCACAAATGAGTCGAACGACGTGGGGAGTCGTCGGGCCCCGCTGTTGGCGAGCGCGTGCGCACAACTGTGTCGTGCGCATACGTGTGTATACACGGGGCGGCTACTTACAACGTGAGGTACATACGCACGGCAGCTTCGTGCCGTGCCGACTTGTTCGTTGGTTTCTGACACCGTGGGGAATGCTCGAACCTGAGTGATCGCGGCTTTCCGATAACGCCGATCGTTCGACATGGGCCGCCGTCGGCGTCGAGCTTGGAACGCCCGCGATGAGGTCGCCGACGCGTCGACACGACGCGGGCGCTGTCCCTCAAAATCTTGAAGGCACGCCTGCCCATTGCGGGTGGCGCAGCGGCCGCCACCACCAGGAGGAGGGCTTCCCAACTTCCCGAACGATGGGGATGTAAGGCTCCAAAGCGCTCGGTCGACCTCACCATATTGGGCGGGATGGCGCACGCACAGCTTAGCAGTGCTACGGGTGATGATGATGATGATGATGATGATGATGGCGGTGGTGATGAAGGTGATGATGATGGGTCTGATGGTGGTGACGTCGATTATGATGATAATGGTGCCGCTGGTGATTAGGACGACGATGGTGGTGCGGATGACGACGATGACGATGATGCTGCTTATGGTGATGATGATGCTGTTGGCGAAGACGACGATGATGATGATTATGATGGTTGTAATGCTGATGATAATGCTGATGACGATGGTGACGACGATGCTGAGTATGGTGATGATGAGGCTACTAATACTGATGCTGCTGATGGTGATGCTGATGCTGCTGGTGATGCTGATGATGGTGCTGATGGCGATGAGGACGACGACGATGACGATGCCAATGAAGGTGGTGATGATGCTGATAATGGAGATGATTATGCTGATGACGATGATGACGACGATGATGATGCTGCTTATGATGATTATGATGATGATGATGGCGATGAAGGTGATGACGATGATGCTGGTGATGATGATGCTGATGACGATGACGATGATGCCTTTTGCCTTTTGCCCGGTGGTCCCCAGGTCTCGCCAGCGCCGAACGGCGCCACATCACGCCCGTCAGGACTCGTAGCCTGCTTTCTCGAGCTTCCAGCAGAGGTCGTAAACCTCCCGCTCCAGCTCGCGCACCAGGCTGGTGATGTATCCCCATGTCCTCAGTTTCGTGCCTGCAGGCCTCGACTCTGGAAGTCAAGGGCTTGACCATCTCCTGCTGAAGCATCGGGACGAAGCCTGACAGAAGGCTCTCCGCAACGTCCACGCGGGACTTGATCTTCGAGGTTTTTTCGGTCACAACCTTCGGCGCCTCGACGATCTTCTCGACGTACTCTACCTGCGGCACTTCTACGATCTTCTCGATCTCATGGGTCACGACCTTCGGCGCGTCGACGATCTTCTCAACGTACTGCGGCACCTCCGCGATCTTCTCGACCTCCTGCGGCACCTTTGCGATCTTCTCGACCTCTTCCATCGCAGCCTTCGGCGCTCCGACGATCTTCTCAACGTGCGCGACCTGCGGCGCCTCTGCGATATTCTCGGCCTCTTCGGTCGCGCCCTTCGGCGCCTCGACGATCTTCTCGACGTGCTCGCCCTGCGGCGCCGTCGCGATCTTCTCGACCTCGTGGGTCATCGCCCTCGGCGCGCGGGCGATCTTCTCGACGCGCTCTACCTGCGGCGCCCCCGCGATCTCCTCGGCCTCCTCGGTCGCGCCCGTCGGCGCCTCGACGATCTTCTCGACGTGCCCGCCCAGCGGCACCGTCGCGATCTTCTCGACCTCATGGGTCGTCGCCCTCGGCACGCGGGCGATCTTCTCGACGTGCTCTACCTGCGGCGCCCCCGCGATCTTCTCGATCTCTCCGGTCGCAACCTTCGGCGCCTCGACGATCTTCTCGACGTGCTCGTCCTGCGGCGCCTCGCCCTCGCCCTCGCCCTCCGCCGAGTCGCCGTCGAACGGCGGGCGGGGGGGGGGGCCCGTAGCAGCAGGGGCCTGGGAAATGAATGCCTTGGTAGACGAGGGGGGATAGACAAAGCGAGGCCCGCAGGGGCGGGGGGGGGGGGGCGAGTGGGTGGGGTGGGGTGGGGGGGGGGGGCAAGAGGGGCCAGGGGGGGGGGGGGGGGGCAGAGAGGAGGGGAAGCGCAGGGGAGGGGCAAGAGGGAGGAGGGGGGGGCGGACGAAGGAGGAGCCGAAGGGGCGAGTGCGCCCGCGAACTCCCGCACCCGCAAGGGCCAGACGCCCGCGAGCGTCTCCGCCGCCGCGGCAACCTCGAACGCCCGCCGGGGGGGCGGCAGGGGGGGCCAGGGGGGAAGGACGGGCGAAGGAGGAACCGAAGGGGCGAATGCACCCGCGAGCTCCCGCGCCCGCCGGGGCCAGACACCCGCGAGCGTCCTCGTCGCCACGGCAACCTCGAACGCCCGCCGGGGACAAGGGCCGGGGGGGGAGAGGGGGGGGGGGCAGGCGAAGGGGGGGGAAGGGCGGGGGGGGGGCGAAACTAAGCATCAGCCTATATAACCAATCCCACCGCGTTCCGCTGCGGCGCCGCCGGGGGTGTGGTGAAGCCCCCTATTAATGCGACGCCGGTGAGGTGGGCGCTCAGGCCTCCACCGCCCCCGCCCCCGAGGGGGGGTTCGCTGCTGGCGGCCGCTGCTCCGTGAGCAGCTGGGGCGGCCTTGGCGTTGACCGCGGCCGCCGCGTCAGCGGCGGCTTTGGCCCGCGCCGCTGCGGGCGGGGCTGCCGCCGGCGCCGGGGCCGCAGCGGGCGCAGGGGCGCTGGCGGCGGGCTCTGCCGCGGGTGCGGCGGGCGCTTCGCCCTGGGCCTTGCCCTTCCCCTTTCCCTTGGCACCCTTCTTTCCTTTGCCCTTGCCGTCGTTTTTGCCGCCGCGCCCCATGCCGCTCTTCCCGCCCCTGCCCTTGGGGCCGCCTCCGCTGGCCTCCTGGCGCGCGCTTGCGCTCCCGCTCCTCCGGCGTCGCCTCGGCGTGCGCCAGCCGACGCTTCGGGGCAGGGGCGCCCTCCGCCCTCGGCGGCGCAGGCCTCCCGCGAACGGGAAGGCCCGCTGCCGCGCGAAGCGGCCCGTCCAAAAAGGCCAGCGCCGCCTGCGCCGACAGGGGCTCCTCTCCGAACCGGAGGGTCAACCGAAAGATGCCCTCGACTCGGCTCCTGCCGCCGGCCGTGTTCCTCGACTGGTCGAAGACGCGCGCCAGCGCGTCCGCGCCGGCCAGGCCGCTGACTATCTTAGAGATAGCCAGCCCCGTGTCGCCCAGCGCCTGGAACTCCTGGGAGTCCTCCTGCGGCAGCGGCCGCGGCACCTGGAGGGCCTCGCGGAGGTCCTCGCCCACCGCCTTCGGCACTGCCAGGCGGAGTCCCCTCCGCAATTGGCTCGGTGCGTGTTCTGCCCGCGCGCTCTCCACCTTGTCGAACCCCTCAAGGACGACGTGGCAGCTCTTGCGGACCTCGCCCAGGTCCCTCTTTGCGCGCTGCAGCCCGCCCTCCACCGACGTCGCTCTCGCCTCGAGCGCCGCGAACCTCTCGTCCACAGCGGCCCTGCGTGCCGCCATTGCTCCCGGGCAGCGGGAACGGAGGCGGGCCGATGCAAGAGCCTTCCTGGCGGGCTCGCGGCGGGCGAAAGCGACGAGGATAGGGGAAGTGCAGTGATCCCTGCGTGCACGCGCAACAACGTGCAATGGGTGCGTGGCGGGATACTCACGTTGGCAAAGACAGAAGGGGTGGGGGATGATAGTAATGGTCACCCCCCAACAACAACAGGAGGAAGAAGGGGGGGGCAAGGGGGAGGGAAGGCAGGAACACGAAGAAAAAGGCAGGAGGAGGAGGAGGAGGGGGAGGGGGAAAGCAACGCCAGACGAGATTTTGCCAGGGCGCGGCTTCGCACGATTGCCAAGAAACGCAACGCAGAGCCCCTCTTGGGGGCGGCCCTCCTGCTGCCGAGGACCCGGGGGAGGGCGGTGTCGAAGGCCAGGGGGCCAGCGACGGCGCAACGTGGAACCCGAAGGAACCTGCGCCCTCCCCCGGTGCAGGGTTCACCTGCGCCGGCACGAGGGGCAGCGCGAAAACTAACCCCTGGGCTGCAGCGGACGCGGAGAGAAACGCCGCGAACCGTGCCCGACAACAGGAATAACGAGCAAACGGACGCAACAGCACATCGAGCAAAACCAGAGAACAACGAAAAACATACCATTACTGCCAACTGAAGGAACATGGGGGGAGTGGAGAGCGAATGGGGGGGGGAAGGGCAAAGACCCCAGCGATAATCAATGCAACTACGCTCCTGCTTTCGCCGGCCAAGCTCCCCCTCGCTCTCCCCGCGTGTGCCCCCGCTTCGGGGCAGCTGCCTTTCCCGCCTTCGCTTTGGCCCCTCTGTTCATTGCCGGGCCCTTCGCCTGCCCCCCTGTGCCTAGTTTGGCTGAGGGGCGGCGTTTCGCGATGGCGCGCTGTAGTGCGCCCGGCCGCGGGCCTGGTGGCGCTGCCTTCGGCGGCGCCTTGCTGCCCGCGGGCGGGTGACCCGGGCCAATTGGACTCGCGCCGAGAAGGGGCGGGCGGGGGGGGGGGCGGGGCACGAAGAAGAGGAAGAGGGCGACGGAGGAGGAGGAGGGGGAGGAGGAGGAGCCAGGGGGGGATGGGGGCAGAGGAGGAGGAGGAGGGGCCCCGCCGGTCGGCAGAAGTCTCGGCGCGCCCCTGCATTTTACCTCGTGGTTCCGCAAAGTTCCGCATGGGCCTAGACAGCTGTCCCGGCGGGGGCTCGGGAAATAGCTTGCCGCGCTTGCCGCGCGTGCGGTTCGCCGGGCGCGATCCGCGGCGCTTGCCTTCGTGCTATAGACGGCCCGCCGCGAGGATCAACGCCTCGCATATGCGGCACTTGGTATGTCCTTCGGGAAGGAAGTGCCGTGTCACGGTGCATCTGCGAACGTGCCAAATGATGTCCTTACTCAGGACCCTCTGGCCACACTTCTTACATATGTCCGTCTCAGCATATGATAGATCGCAAACCGCTGGCGGCGGCGCCGGCCACCGGCCGGACTGCGCCGAGGCGAAGTCCCGCCTTCCTGCGTCGGCAGCCCGGTCGGCAAGCTCATTGTCATGGGCGGTGTTGCCATACAAGGGCTCCCAAATGATTTGGCGGTTCTGACCTCCTGCGTGAGCTCCCGGACGGCTTGGGCCAGCTCTTCATTGGCGCTCGGCGTCCAGATTCCCCGCGCCATATTGGCTGCATATTCCGAGTCGTGCCGGATGTGCGCCAAGGCGCCCCCAGGGTCGGGGGCTTCCTCTAACGGCCATGTCATAACCTCGCCTATCGCCGAAAGCTCAGCAATGTGATTGGTCTCATCGCGTGCCCCTAGCCACCGGTGATCCCACGGAGCGGTAACTACTGGGGCGTGGAGCACGAAGTCCGGAATCTGACCAGGGGTCTCCGGGCCATCGTAGCGAAAGATCGCTGCTCCCCACCCCGCAGTTCCATCCTTGCCAGGTCCATCTGTGGCAGCCCGCCAGCCCCGCGGCGGGGCCGGGCAGGGCCCCCGCACGGGGCCCATGACAAAATTTTGATGTACTCGGAGTGCCTGACGAAATTCTAACTTAGCTGGACATCGTGGCTTGTGGAGGCGGAGAGCCTCTCTAGAAAACCATCTCTTGCAATCTGGGCGCTGATGTGGCGCCCGTGTGACGAGAGACGGGTCTCGTACAGAGTGTTCCTTGTCGTAATGACATGGCAGCTGATTCCCCGCCGTGAGCCGTGGCGAAAAAGCCGGGCACGCGTAGACCCGGCCCTCTGGAGGCGGACCCTCTCCCTGAGGGGGGAGGGGAGGGTGAGGGGGGGGGGGGGGGGGGGGGGGGGGGGGGGGGGAGGGGAGGAGGGGGATCCGCTTCCGGGAGCGCCAGGCCTGGTCTCCACGCACGCAACAGCGCCCGTCGGTTCACGTCGCGGCCCTGCGTGGGGAAGGCCTTGTTGATGGAGCTCTGCCAGCCCTTCTGGGACTGAGCCCGGCGAAACCAATCCATCTCGTCAAACGAGAGCTTTCGGATGCACCTTCGGAGCCGCGGGATCTGACCGTTCGACCGCGGCTGGATAGAAAGCCGAAGAGGACCTGCCTGGGGGCGCGCCAGGTTGGCATCCGAGCGACGTGCCCCAGCCATTGCAGGGGCAGCTTGGCGACCTGATCCTCGACGGTCCTCCATTTGGCCGCGGCGTGCATTGCTGCGTCTGTCACGTGGTGCTCCCTCATATCCCACGCATCCATGCCGAACGCTCGCGTCGCCGCGTAGTTCGTCCGTCTCTGGAGCTTGCGAAGCTCCTCCTTTGTCCACCCCCGAGAACGACAGCTGTGAAGCAAGTGGCCCGCAAAGCAAGATTCGAGCACCTGTGATCTCGTGGGGATGTCGACACCACTGGTCCGGCCCCAGCCGCGTGCGGTGCCCGCCGCCCTGCCTTTTGCGATGGCTTGAACAAGCAGGCGGGCGGTCGACGCTCGCCGGGCTGTGTTGGCGCTCCGAATGCCGGTTTCCATATGCATGGCTCCAGTCTGTTTCAGCTGGCTAACCTCGAACTCCCTTCTCACGTCATAGGGCATGCGTGGATCCTTTGAACATCGTAACTCTTCGGTTTTTCCCCGACTAACCCTCTCCTCCCAATCGTTCGTTGTTTCAGTAAGGGAAGGGTGGGCTACTTGCATCTCAGAGTCAAACCCCACAATGGCGGTGCCATCTGCAAACCACGCGCCGCCGATGACGACCCGACGAAATCCCAGGTCCTTCGGATGGTCTGATACTTGCGACTGTAATCGGTTCCGCGCTCTCTTCTGCAATCGGCCATCTACCTGGTGCGTAATCTCGAGTCCAGGGGTGCGGGCCAATGCCTCCGCCGCTCGTTTGCGGCGGGCTCTGTAATCCGTCATCGCCGCGTCAAGATGCGCATTGAAGAGGGGGGGGGGGGGGGGGGGGCGGTCCCCCTCCCTGAGTCCTCTCTCGGGGGCCCAGGGGTCCGACGGACCGCCTGGCACCCGGGCCCGACACTCGGCGTGGTTGTGTAAGGATTTACAGACTCTGAGCATGCCTTCGGGGCACCCTCGCGCGCTAATAAGGTCCACAGAGCAGGCCTGCAAACGCGGGGGTGGGCTTTTTCTATGTCGAAGAAATCGAAAACCACAACTTCCTCATTCCGGAGGGCTGCGGCTTCCTCCGCCGGGCGGCGGGTGGCCTGTAAGGCGTTGTCAGTGCCCCGGCCGCGCGAATCCCGACTGTGACTCTTCCATTCGTGGCTCGGACCACGCACTCGTGCGAGGCGCTGCCACCCGCGCCGCCGATTTGGGCCCGACGGACAGCAGGGTACTGCCCCGCCACGTACTCTTGTCCTTTCGGGCCCCCTTTCTGCTTCCAGAGTGGAATGACCGACGCTTCTCGCCACTCGCGGGGCCAAGCAGCCGCTTCCTCTCCGCCCCCTGCGGTCGCCGCGCAATTCCAAATTTCCGCGGTGAGATCGAATGCCGCCGCGCGGAACGCCACGCCTCCATATTTGAACGCTTCCGACGCAAATCCGCCCCCCCCGGCTGTCGCCCTGTCTTCATTTCACTCGCGCGCTGGTCTAATTCGATGTCGTTGGGCGGCTCTGCGAGCCACCGTTCGGCGGTGGAAGCGGGGGGGGGTGCTCTGCCGCGCGTGGTCGGCAACCGCCCCAATCGTACCAGAGATCTTTGCAAAATGCTTGCGTCATGCTTCCCTCTCTTTGTCGACATTTCTGTCGACGCGACACCGGAATCCCGACGATCGTGGCGGCGATTCTTTAGCTCGCCGAACAGTCGGAAGAACTCTGATTGATCTCCTATCCTGGCGGCTGCAGACGCTGGCGCGCCGATGTCGGTCCAATACTCTCGCTCCCACCGCCTTAAGGTACGACGCCGATCCCAGGCTACTCTACAACGTTCCGCGAGGGCCGCTGGGGCCCCGGCGTCGTCTGAAAGGGCGTGAGCTACCCTGGCGCGCCCCACGTCCTCGTCGAGGCTATTCTTTCCTCTTGATGGCCCCGTAACCAGGGCACTTGCGCCCGGGCTTGACGTTTTCCGAGTACTTGTAATCCCGCTGCGCGAGCGATGTCGCACAGTTCCTTCCACCCCAAAGGGGCCGCAATATTCTGCGGCATATCCGCCAAGACCTGCCCGTAGTGAGCCCGGGCCTCTTTAGCCGCAGGGGGTGGCCCCCGCGTCGCCGAGTAGTTGGGGGCTGCTGGGCGGCTGTCGGTGCGACGGCCACGAAACAACCATCTACCGCTCACGGTAATTCCCACTTCCACTGGCTTGTGGTCCGTGCGCGCGGACCAAGCCGCGATTCCGCCCTCTCGGACGTTCCGCGCGTCGTCCGAGCGACGGCGTTCTCTGCGTTTTGCCCTCCTTTCCCCCTGTGCCCCCCCCCGGGCCGTAGTGCAAGGTGCGCGCGCGTATCGAAGCTGACTGCGGTCTCTCGGTCGGACCATCACGTGGTCTAGCCGGTGCCAAGAACGATGCCGTGGGTGGAGCCAGGTGCCGGGCAGCCTCTGGGCGAACGCCGTACTTACTACGAACAACGCCTCTTCCTGGCAAAACGCCAGGAGGGCCACGCCCGTTGCCGTCCGACGACGCTCCCCGTGGACCCCCAAAACCGGGGGCCTTCCCACCTCGGCGTTCCAATCGCCACCCACCACGAGGAGATTATCCGTTCCCTGCTCCGTGTCTCCACCCAGCGGACCTCATCGTAGAAACGCTATCGCGCCTCTGATTGTTGAGATCCTGACACCGGTGCGTACACGCATAGCCAGGACAGCCCTCGCCGAAAACCTTTCCGAGGAAAAATCAACCCCATGCACCTGGTGCTTTTGCGCTCGTGCCCACCTCGCACTACAACCTTGGCCACCCCCTCCCTCCAGACCCGTGCTAGCTTCGCGTTCAAAACTATCCCCACGCGGCCGCGGATGATCAAAGTCCACTTCTGTCCTCTGCAGATCTACTCCCGCACGCCGTTGTGAGCAAAGGCCAAATCACTGAGCAGACCATGCGACCACCCTCGGACCGCCAGGAGGGTCAGGATATATACAGGATCTTCATCTCTGGGTCCCCCCCCCCCGAAAGCCCCCAACTTACGAGTGTTCCAAGTGCCCCCAACGAGGGTCTGAGCGCGGGGGCGTCTCTGCTTGCGCAAAATGGATAGGCGATGCCTTGCCTGAGACCTTTTCCGCAATCTACGCTCTTTTTTGCGAGCCTCGCGAGCCGTCCTCCGACGCTCGCATCTCTGCGCCCTCCTATGGGACCTACTCTCTTGGTGGCCCTCAAACTCCTGTCCAACTGATGATTGTGGACGCGGCCGCCCCGACTGACCATGGCCAGAGCCACCGTCAGCCGACGCAGCCGCCCCTCCCCCCAGATACCCTGCCGGCTCGCCGGGGCCAGTGGCTTAGCCGGGATCCCCATTCCCCCTGGCAGCCGAGGAAGGTCCGGAGACCCAGCCGCCCTACCGCCTGATGGCGGGGGTGGGGTGTGTGAAGTCCCGCCCCCAAACGAGTTCCCCGAAGACTCCGGAGACGGCTGAGCGGAGAACCAACCGAGAGACCCACCGCCAGAGATTGACAGCCCGTCCCCAACCAGAGATCCAGAGGGGGCAGCCCAAACGATGCCGAGCGGGAACAGCGCGCGCGCGGCCGTCGTTTGAGCCAAAATGGATGACGATGATGATGATGATGATGATGATGATGATGATGATGATGATGATGATGATGATGATGATGATGATGATGATGATAATAATGATTATGATGACGATGATGATGATGCTGATGATGATGGTGACGATGAGGAGGGTGATGATGATTAGGCTGCTGCTGATGATGATGAGGATGAGGAGGAGAGTAAAAGTGCGTGGACACAACGCGACCCTACCGCAGGTAGGTATTTTGACGGATGGATGCGTAGGGATGTGTATGTAGGTCGGTGATCAGGCAGAACGACGTGCGTATGGATCTCTGCCGCCACGCTCTGCAGCGGTGAGCTGGGGCGTGTCCCTTCTTTTCTCAAAGCATGTTGCTTCTTGCGAGACCGGAGATAGCCCAGCCAGTGCCACAGTGTGGAAGCCCAATGGGCTCCCGAACCACACCACTCAAGCGGCACCGTCCAATCCATGCGCCCACTGACTCCTACCACCCAACGCCGAAGAAACGTCGAAGACACGTCTAAGACGGGATCTAATACAGCCTAACACCGCAACAAGACAAACTTAAGACGACGGTCCGAGACTTGCTCAAGATGGCCTCAAGAGTCCCCGAGACGGTGCGAATACCCTAGTGGGAGCCTCAATCAATACCTCTCCACACAGCCCGAAGCCTAGCCACGATGCCTCAACCGCCCATACCAGGTCCACCATAAGGCCCAATAGGCCCCAAGAGCCTTTGGGAGGACATGAGCAGGGAACATTTGAAAGAAGCAGCACTTGTCGAATAAATGCTTGCCCCGCCTCTTGTGAAAATCCTACGTTGATTACACAAGACATTGCAGTTGATGTCACGGCGCCCCAGACAGCATTTCAATAATCCCAAAAATCTACGATAACCAAAGACGGCACAACATTTTGCCCAATTGTGTTCAAACCTGCTTCCGACCGCGGCCGCCAACTGGTCCGAAACGGGACTGGGACGGCCCGAAGACCTCACCAGGCAGCCTCGAGAACCCCAGTAGAATTTCTCCTTCCCCCCCCACCCCAGACAGACGTCCCAGCATGGCCTGACTTCTATTGAAAAGCTTTCAGATGCACCCCCAAAGTCCCCCTGGGAGGGATGGCGTGTGATCAATCATGACAAGTATCGTTGCCATTCCCGATGCTGGGCACAAACGCCTGGGGTGACACGGTTGCAACGCCCCAGTCTCAGGAGAGGCTTCAAGCGGCACTCGGGCCGCCCCAGGCAGAGTCCCAACGGTTTAGGAGCAAAGTATCGCCAAGACGCCCATCATCATGCATGTGAGGACGCGGCGCGACAGAGCACGGCACGGCGATGCAGGCAGCCCCGTTCCGCCGAATCACGAGTTGGGCCCAGAACGCGCTCACGCCTGGGCCGCCATCACGTGCTGCTTCGGCAATTGCGCCAAGCAGTGCGCCATCAGCCTGCGCCCAATGGCGCGCCGCAAACTTTGCAACAGCTTGTGCCAGATGTTGCGCCATAGGTTGTGCACGGTACGCCCTCCGAATCAAGATTTGGCCCGCGCTGTGTGGCTATCGACAAAAGTGGTACAACAAGCTGGGCCGCACGTTGCGGACGGCACGCCCTCCGAATCATGTTAGCTGCGCCGCGCATTGCACACGCCCTCCGAATCATGGATCGCCCCGCTTTGTCTAAATTGCTCCAGTCGGTTGCGTACGGCACGCTCAACGAATCACGATTTGCCCTGCTGTCTTGGTTGCGCCGTAAATTGCGCACGGCACGCACACCGAATCCCGATGAGTCCGCACGTTGCACCACAAGTTGCGCCGTAACCTGTGCACGGCACGCCCACCAAACCAAGATTTGCCCTGCTTTGTCTGCATTGCAATACGGGTGGCCCACGGCAGGCATTCCTGCGATTGTACTACACCATCGGGCCAGTGTGTGGAGGCGCTACAGTATTGCAGCACTACGTCCACACTGCGCTGTACCAATGGCGCGCAATTTTCAAACCGCGGTGGCGGACATGTGTGGCAACGAATCTGTGCACGTGCAAATGCTATGACTCACTGAATGTTTCGGGCCTCTGCCACCGGCCTCACTGTGGGTCGGTCGGTCACATAAGTCAGAGCCAACAACAGAACACGAATCAGTCGAGGTTGCACGCTAGACACCGACGCGCGGCGACAAGCTATGAGCGTGTGCAAAAAGAGGCTCAAGGTCCTCTTCCTGCCCACCGCCTTCTGCGCCAGCAGCATCACCACGTCCACGCTCCGGCACTGCCCGCGGCGGTGCAGCCGGTCCTCTGCCTGGCTCAGCCAGCACGCGTCTGGGGGGAACTCCGTGAAGATCGCCAGCGAGGCGGCGGAGAGGTCGACGCCGACAGCGCACGCGGTGACGCCTATCACAGCGAGCGCGGCACCATGCTGGTCCCTCTGGCGCAGGCGCGCGATGAGGGTCTGCCGCAAGAGAGGTGGCGTCGAGCCTAGCTGGCTGGCTACGCCAAAAATACTGCTTCCGTCCCCGTCGATGACGCGAAGTAGCTATCATGCGTCCCCTTCTTGCCCAGAGGTTCCCCGATGGTCACCCCGATTGTCTAGAGTGTGCCCTGTACGACTAACAGTTTTTCCGAACTATCAAGCTTTTCAAACGTTTGTTTGCTCGAGGCTGGAAGAGGCTTTTGTAGTTTCCTCGTCGAGCCGTCGATGCGGATGTGCGGCACATCCAGGCTGCCCGCCAAGCTGGACACTCGGTCCAACACGCGGATGTGGTGCGCGAACACGACGATTTTGATGCCGGTCTGGCGGCACTGGCTGATCCGGTCACGCAGCCAGCCCTCGGCGGCCTGCGCCTTCAGCAGCCCGATGCGCTCGTAGTCCGTCAGTGCCGCCGCGTCAGCTTCGGTCAGCCCAGCAGACGCCTCGGATGAGATGGCCAGCCGGAGTACCCTCCTCCGCTTCGGGGGCAACTCCGAGAGCACCTCGCACTTCCGCCGCCGTACCATCACCTGGGCGCTTCCAGGCAGGGAGAAGCTTGGCCGCAAGACCCCAGGAGACTTGGCCAATGTCCCGCGCAAGGTCGCCGATGCCCCCGCCCCCCAAAGCTCGGCTGCACGCAAGAGTGACCCAAGCATGGGTGACCTTTGGTGCGCGGCTTTCGAGTGCCGCGGGTGGGCCAGATCCAGGCGCGTAAGCCAGTGATGGGGGAGACCCGTGAGCCCGCACCACAGCTCACCTCGGCGAGCGGTCACTCTCACGCGCAGCCGAAACAGCAAGCATCACGCTCCCTGCCGTCCCTGGAGCAGGCTTGCCCCTCGGTCACCGCCTCCCGCAGCAAGGACGCGAGCTGCCAGCTCCGGCGGCAGCGCCCCGGCACCAGGTGGCCAGAGGCGGACAGCACTGGCTCGTCGTAGCTTCGCGAGAACTCTCGTAAGGAGGCCCCCAGGAGGCCGGGGCGCAGCAAGTCTACCTGCAGGAAGGCCCAGGCCGGCCAACACCCATCATCACCGCCAGCCTAGCCAGGCTGGAAGCCCCAGGGCCCCGGAGGCCAGGACTGTGCAAACCCAGGCTTTGCCAGATCCAGAGGGAGAAAACGAAGGATGGAGAACGTTTCGACCCACGGCTGCAATTTTCTGGGGCGCGCCATTGTCCTGAACATCCAGCTCCCCGTTTGCGGTGCCTTCAAAAACAGACTCCTGCTTGCAGCCAGGTTCAATCCCCTTAGAAAAAAAACGATATCCTTTTTGGGCCCACACTCAGAGTCATTCCAGCAGGGTCACCCTCACGTGTAGCCGACAGCGGAAGGAGCCTGGGGGCTGCTGTCGATGGCCCACAGCAAGGAATCATTCTGGGGGGCGGCACCTGGTCCGTTCCGCAAGCGCTGAAACAGAACTGTTGAGAACTCTTCGGGGGACAGGTCTTGCTTCAGCCGAGCTTCTGCTGGCGGAGGCGCCCTCGATTTACTGCCGAAGAGGAAGAGATGGCAACCTCTCGATCCCTCGAGGGCGACGCCCTGTCTGGGGCACCGCGCTGGGTGGGTGGGGACGGCAGGAGGGGCTGGCCCTCTCTGCCTTACCCCCCTGGGGACGCCGCCAGCTTTCTGCGCCTGCCGACGCCTGGGCGAAGACGTCCAGGTAGCACGAGGCCGAGGGCGTGCCCGACAGCAGCAACACGCGCGGTACGGGCGCCAACAACGCGAGGCAAGCCCTCGTCGAAGTGCACGGGCGCCCCCCGGCAAACCGGAGCGAGTGCGACTCGTCCACCACGGCCAGGGTCCACCTCGATCGTCGTGGCCATTTTTGGTTGCTTTCGGCCTCCAGGGTCCACGCTACGAAACAGTCACGACGTCGGAGTTCTGACGATGTGTCGGGCGCCGCGGCCGCTGCAGAGCAGAGCGTTCTGGAGCGCTCTGGAGCGATCCATCCTGGCTCTGGGCCCGCCCGGCCGCCTCCTCTCGGAGAGGTTCTCGTGCAGCAGGCGGGCCATCGTCAAGGAGACGATGCAAACGCGAACTTCTCCCAAGCTCCCCGGCTGGCGGCTCTGCGGCAGCATGTCGTTTGACGTGAAGATCACGTGGATATTTCGGGGCCGCAGCAGCTCGGGCAACCACCGCTCCATCTCCTCGGCCCAGGCGAGCCGCATGGAGGCTGGGCAGACGACGAGCACTGGCCACTCCTCTACAAGAACAAGAACCCACTGCATAAACATGTGCACTTTCGGAGGTCCACAGGGATATCTGGGATCGGCGCTGGACCCCCTGGCGGCACCTCCAGCGCTGCCCCTGGCGGGCTGCGCGTGCCAGAGAGGGGCGTCCAGCGCCGGTCATAGAAGTCCGCGGCGCGGACCTCCGAAAGCTCATATGCTTGATGCCGTTCGTTGTCTGCCTGTCCTCGTACGCGGCCAGCACCGCCAGCGCCTGCGGCGTCTTGCCGCAGCCCATCTCGTCCGCCAGCAAGCACCTGCCGCGCAGCTGAAGAACTCTCCGGACCCCGTCTCGTTGGAAGGGCTGCAGCAAGCGGAGCCGCGGCGCCCTCTCCATCGCGCGTGCCAGGAGCTGGTCGACCTCGTCCGGGCAGCCTCGTGGGCCCTGACATCCATCAACTTGATCACCGTTCCTTCCCACCGCCTCCCGCTTGGCGGTGTGGGAGGGGGATCGTGAGAAGACTTGCGGGAGGGGGCCAAGAGGAACAACGTTTTGGCACTTGGCCGAGGTCACTTGAAAATCGGCCCGAGCCCCGTGCTGGCTGCCATCCGAAGAGCTTTTCCGAGCCGAGCCAGGCCGCTGCAACGAAATTCCTCCCCTTGCGGCTGCCAAAAAAAAGTAAGCGTGAAACCCGTGTCTTGGAAGTCTGAAGGACCTGCGTGGGCAAGAGTGCTGCGCTGCGCCGCGAACCTCAAGGCAGGCTCGGGCACGGGGTCCAGGCGCGCTGCCGGGCCACCAGCCTCCTCTGAGAGCCGCAGCACGCCCCTGACGCGCGGCTGGGAGCATCCCTCGACCCCCGAACCGGGTCTTCTCTGATAGCCCATTCCACGTGCCCACCCGACAAACAAATCCACAGCCAAAATACCACCTTCGAGCAACGCCTTGGACGCGCCTCCCTGGAAATCTCACCCGTTTAAAATATATGTGTGCGTGTGTGGGGGGAGCGGGAATGTTCCCGATCGCCCACCTCAGGCGTGAGACGACCGCAGCGTGCTGCTCCACAGGGAACAGGAAGCTAGTGAAGCCCATGTCCGTGCCTCCCACTTCTGCGCTCGGCGCGTCAGCCAGCGCCGTCTGCGGCACGTCGGAGGCGCTCGCTTCTTGCCCAAGGCCCAGGCCTGCGTCGTCGGCGAAGATGCTGGAAGCGCTGTTGCATCAAGCCTAGGCCCGCTCAAGCTCTGGGCTGCCCAGATCAGTCGACGTCGCTGGTTGGAGTGTTGGTCTGCAACTGTCGTCCTGCCAGCCCATCCCATGCCAGCCATGCAAGCGAAGCCCTCGCATGTACCGTTTCTAACATTCCCTCCTCTTCTTGAAGCAGCGGTGATGCAGTCCTGAGCGGTTTTGATGTTTTCCCCAGAAAACGAAGAGATCGCGCCAACTGCTATGATAGAAGCTCTTTCCAAACATGTAGCGCCTACATACAAATGCTCAAGAACTCATGCGAATCATTACGCCGAACCCGATCGGCCCACTTCGGAATGCAAGATATTCTTGGATGATTCCGGGCGATCCTCAAGATGTCCGTAATACTTTTACGAACCTAAAACATCCACAGGAGCCCTGAATACTTTCAAACATCCCACCGGATGTCCATAATCATTAATTATCCCATGGGTGTCCCAATAATTCTTGGGAATTACGACCCAAGAGCCTTTAAGAAATATTTGGGATCCGAAGGAATCTGTAGAATGACCAACAACTGCTGATGCGAATCCGTACGCCGAGCCCTATTCCCTTCTAAAGACTCCTTAGGAATACTACGGAATCCAGGGGAAATCCCATTGCTCCTTTGGAATTATTCATAATCTCATGAACCTTGGGAATCCGCAGGGATCATCCTGAGGATTCGCAGGAATTCTAAGGAACCCCTCGGACTCCAAAGGATCCTCAGGGATCCTTTGGAATTCCAAACGATTCTCCTCCGCACGCACCCTCATGAGGGGAAGGAGCACCAGCGGCAACAGCAGGCAAGGATGATGATGAGGGCGGGACCAAAGAAGGACGATGGACGAGAACGAGTTGGAGGGAGAGGAGGGGGATTCTGAGAAGGAAATGGGGGACGAAAAAGTGAAAGGCCCCCATATTGCGCTCGAGAGCCTTCGAATGGGCTCGAGTGGGTTGAACGGCACGCGAACAGAGAAATACGCGAACAGTCTTTAACTGATACTGATTTTAGTCGTAGTCGTAGTAGTAGTAGTAGTAGTAGTAGTAGTAGTAGTAGTAGTAGTAGTAGTAGTAGTAGTAGTAGTAGTAGTAGTAGTAGTAGTAGTAGTAGTAGTAGTAGTAGTAGTAGTAGTAGTAGTAGTAGTAGTAGTAGTAGTAGTAGTAGTAGTAGTAGTAGTAGTAGTAGTAGTAGTAGTAGTAGTAGTAGTAGTAGTAGTAGTAGTAGTAGTAGTAGTAGTAGTGTATAGTAGTCGTAGTTAGTTAGTAGTAGTAGTAGTAGTAGTAGTAGTAGTCGTAGTAGTAGTATAGTTGTAGTAGTAGTAGTCGTAGTAGTAGTCGTAGTAGTAGTAGTCGTAGGTAGTAGTATAGTAGTAGTAGTAGTAGTTAGTAGTAGTAGTAGTAGTAGTTAGTAGTAGTAGTAGTAGTAGTAGTAGTAGTAGTAGGTAGTTCAGTAGTCGTAGTTCGTAGTTCGTAGTTCGTAGTTCGTAGTTCGTAGTTCGTAGTTGTAGTTCGTAGTAGTCGTAGTAGTAGTAGTTAGTAGTAGTAGTAGTAGTAGTAGTAGTAGTAGTAGTAGTAGTCGTAGTAGTAGTAGTAGTAGTAGTAGTAGTAGGTAGTAGTAGTAGTAGTAGTAGTAGTAGTAGCAGTAGTAGTAGCAGTCGTAGTCGTAGTCGTAGTAGTAGTAGTAGTAGTAGTAGTAGTAGTAGTAGTAGTAGTAGTAGTAGTAGTAGTAGTAGTAGTAGTAGTAGTAGTAGTAATAATAGTAGTAGTGGCAGTGGCAGTGGTTGTAGTGGTAGGAATAATAATAGTCGTCGGAACAGGCGCCGCGCAGGAAGTTCAAGCATGGCGTGCAGGCGCTCCTTAAAAGGAGCGGCCGGCGGCCATGGCCGCAGCGACGGCCCCCGGACGGACCTGGAACCGTCTGTGCGACCGCAGCCAGCGGCCAGGCGGAGCCCTTAAAAAGTGCTCTCCGCCCCCCGTGCTGCTCGGCAGCCCCTGCGGGCGCCGCCGGCTGCCGCCGCGCGGAGCGACAGCAACCTGTGACCTCCGCGGGAGGCTCTCCGAGCAAAGTGTGTTGCGGCGGTGAGGGAGGTGGAGGCCGTCGCAGCTGCGGCGATGATCCCAGTACTCACTAAACACCTGCTTCCGTCTTTCTAGTGCTCCGTGCTCCCTCGCGCTCTCTCGATGCCTGCTGCTTTTCCTCTCCCGCAGGCGCCGCGCAGGAAGTTCAGGCACGGCGCGCAGGCGCTCCTTAGAAGGAGCGGGCGGCGGCCATGGCCGCAGCGACGGCCTTTGGACGGACGGAGAGCCGTCTGCGCGACCGCAGCCAGCGGCCATGCGGAGCCCTTAAGAGGTGCTCTCCGCCCCCCGCGCTGCCCAGCAGCCCCTGCGGGTGCCGCCGGCCGCCGCCGCGCGGAGCGACAGCAACCTGTGACCCCCCTGCGGGGGGCTTTCCACAACTCCCCTTCTGGCGAAGCCGCAGAAAAGCGAAGCGTTAGAGATCGGGATGCCGTGGCCGAAGGGTGACGGCCAGCTGGTGGAGAAACTGCTTGACGTGTGGTGGAAGCACTAGTTGGCTCAAGGTTGCCACTCCGTCTTGCAGGTGAATTCGCGCGGTGCGCGAGCGCCTCCAGCGCCCCTTGATCATCGGCCCCCCAAGGTTCTTGGACTTTTTGAATGCGTGGGTGGCGCCGCCGCTGCGTGCTGAGTGCCGGCGGAAACCGTGAGTGATGTGCAAATCCTGGCAGCGCGTAGCCAACCGGCGCCTGTGAACCTCCCCGCTGGCGGCCGAGAAAAGCTGATCCGGCGCCGCGCCCTCGATAAACGAAGCAACCGTGCGGGCGACCCGCGGATCATCGAGGCCGATGTTTTCCGTAGCTCCTTGCCTCTCTCCCGACTTGCTGCGGGGGAGGGTTCCAAATCCCTTGTCCAGACGCGGTGCTCACTGTGAAGTCGCGGGCGCGCGCGTTGAAGAGCTCCGCGGGGCGTGCGAAGGTGTCGAACCCCACCGCCAGGAAAAAGCGCCGTGTCTCCCCACCCCTCGTTGAAAGCTGCTTGCGTTAAGGCGTGCGTGAACAGCGGGGTGAGCGGAGGGGCGCGCGCTGGAAGTTCCGCGCGCCCCCGAGCCCCGTGGGGCCTCCCTGCCCCGACCATGTGTCGGCGCACTGCCGGCAGGAAGTGGCCGAGGTCGCTGAGCATGTCCCCGGCCATGGACTTGGACTCCCCGAGCTCCCAGAGCAGCTCTATGTAAAACTCCAGGCTCTGATCCAGCAAGGTTAGCGATGAAGGTGGCGTGCATTCGGATTCTCTGAGGAAGTGTACATGCGCCCGCGCTGCGAGCTTGCATCGGTCAAGGGTCTTAGGTGAAATAATTTGGTCCCGTAATCGTCCCTTTCGTTGCCTCTCCGCTATCCGCTGCCCTCGGCTGCGGCGCCGCGCGCCGCGCAGAGGATGCTTCGTCGTAGTTTTGCTCGCCGCCGGCTGGGCCCATCGGCGGGGTTCAGGTCGGTCGGGGCCCAGCCGTAGAAGCCCTGGAAGTTGGCGAACCTGCAGAGGGCACCTAGCCGGAGGAGGACAGCATTGAGTTGACGGGGCGAGGGGCGGCCCTTGGCCAGCGTGCCAATGGCCACTCGATAATCCAAAAGGATGAGTGCACGTGGATTATGATGTTTACTATGCTTGAGCGCATGCCACGCCCAGTCGAACACCGCCGTGGCCTCTGAGACGTTGATGTGCTGCAAGTTTTTGAATTTGTAAGAGAGGGCGACGCGCCAAGTCCATATGCCGGAGTCGATGGGGCCCCGGGGCCGCGCCGACAAACGGCGCGGCATGCCCGCGTCCAGGCGCGCGTCGGTGCCATTCTGCTTCGCCGCACGCAGGTACTCTTGCACAAGCTCCGCGCCAGGCTCAAGACGAGCATCAGTGTGGGCGTGTGGCGGTGGGCACGGTGGTGCTGCAGGGGCGCCCCCGTAGCGCGCCGTCCAACCAAGTCCGGTTTGCTCGCGGTGCGCCCCCTGGATATCCGCCCATGCACGCCGCAGCGTTCCGAAGGTGGTCGGCCCTGCTAGGCTGGCAGCCTGCCCCGAGACGAAGGGCGCCAGGAGTCGTGCGACAACGACTGCGGGGAGAGCGCTGCCAATGTGGCCGCCCTTGCAGTCCTCGACCTGGTCCTTTTTAGCGGATTTCTCGCGCGGCTTCAAATGCTGAGGAGGAATCCCAAGATCGAAGATTGCTCGTCTGCGCGGAGCCGCCGCGGCCCGCCCGGGGCCTGGACGAGGTTCGCGTCCTCGTGCGTGCAGGGCGGCAACCCGTATGCGTCCGCCCCCCACCGTCGCTGGGCCTTCTCCGAGCACGCATCGAGACCTGCAAGGCGCTCGGGGGGTCGCAGCCGCTTGACGGGCTGGTGGAACGTGAAGAATGGGTCCTGCGCGTCCGCAAGCTTAAGCTGACGCTGGCCCCCGCGAACGCCTCCAGGGGGGGCTGCCGAGCGGCGACGCCCTCAAGAACCTGCGGGCCTGCCGCCAGACCTCGGCAGCCAGGTCGAAGACGGCCCAGCCCGGGTCTTCCCGGAGCCACGACGCAAGGCGCAGAGAAGCCTCGAGAGCTGCGGCCTGATGCGCAGGCCGATCCAGGCCAGAATCTCCGCCGCTGCCCTGGTCGCCGAGGCGGGGAACGCCGGCGATGTGGACCAAGTCCGGACGTCCTCCTTCTTGATTTCCTGGTGGGGCGAATAAAAGTGGGCACCCGGACAGCGCCCGCGAACGACGGCTCGAGATATGCGGGGGGTCTCGACGGCAATGACACCGCAAGGCACGACCCGAAGTAACTCCATGGCCACGCGCGCGGCGCCCATGCCATCAAAGTCCAAGACGAGAAGCACATCTGAACGGGCAGGGCCTGCGCCCTCCCGAAGTGTCTGGAGGCGCCGCGCGCCCTTCGGTGACAGCCTGGTGGAGACGCAGGCCCCCCCGCCGGCGCGCGACGCGTCGGTCGCGACGACCCGTCCAGAGATCGTCGCCCCGAGGTCCGCCCATGCGATCGGCAACAAGCACGCGATGAGAAACATCTCGTCACCCGCCATGGGCCCAATGGGGGCTTGGCGGCGCCCCCCCAGGCCTCGTGGAACACCTCCTGGAATATTGCGAAGTACGGCCGCGCGAACTGGAGGGCGTGGCACACCTTGCCGATGATGACCAGGAGGTCGCCCCCAGAAACATCATCAGCAGTGGCGGCCTCAAAGGGCAGCGACAGTGCCGCTGAGCGCCTTGTGGCCGATGCCCCCACGAGTCGGTCCTCCCCTCGAAGCTGGGCCCCGAGACTCTCCCAAACCGTCGTGCCTTCCGCGGCCTTCGCGGGGTCCCGAAGCACCCCCATCGCAGCATAAGCGTCGCGCGGCGCAAACTGCTCGCCAGACGCCTTGTGCAGGTAGTCCCCCCTCTCGGTCTTGAGGACCACCTTTCCCTGGTCCCAGCTGTCCACGTAGACCGAATGCCAATTCTGGGGAAGGCTGCCGGCCGTCGTCGGCGCTGGATCTCCCATCCGCACGAGGAGGTCCGGGGAGATACCGGCTCCGAGCGGGGGCGTAGAGGTGGCGAGATTCTCGTGGGCCTCCTAAATGAAATCCACGGCGCTGACCCAGCCCATCGGTCAAGTGCGGGGCCGAGGTCGGACTTCCCTGCTTCCGCTGAGTCCCGATGCCGAGCCAGGCGCCTTCTTCTCAAGGACGAACGCCCCGCGCCACGAGCGCGGGACTGCGTGCAGATGGAAGCGCGCCTTCTGGTCCTCCGAACAGAGGATCCCAACCTCATCCTCAAAGATAATCACCAGCGGCCGAAGTCCTGGATACCCCATGCGCTGCGAAGCGCCGCCAAAAGCCCTCTGGAGAGCGTTGG
Organism: Prorocentrum cordatum; assembly: GCA_963575745.1. NCBI lineage: Eukaryota > Dinophyceae > Prorocentrales > Prorocentraceae > Prorocentrum > Prorocentrum cordatum. Next base: position 3,686 of record CAUYUJ010020991.1, on the reverse strand, counting down.
TGGGCGCGAGGTTGACGATCAGCCTCGAGACGCGCCGCAGGCCGCAATCGGTCTCGGCCCACTTCTGATGGACTCCAAATAACCAATTGTAAACGGGCCGCCCCTTGTGAGTCCTGGTTTCGTCTGGCACCTCGGCCTCGATCTAAACGAGCTGGTGCAGACTCTTGCAGATCTTGTAATATTCTGCATCGGACTCCGCGAGCACCTTGGCCGTGGGTGGAGGCCCCTGGACGTCCCTCTCATCCGAGCGGGGCCGCGACGGATCCCGGAGTGCCGCCAGCGCAGGGCCATCGAGGAGCCTTTCGAGGCCCACCGAAGCTGCCTCGCCATCTGGAGGGAGCGCCGGGGCAATGGCCGTCCAGCTCAAGGGGTGAGCGCGAGCGACCTAGCACCCCCACTGCTCTCCTTCGCTCCGGTCTGTCTGGGGACCCACAGGCCCGCGCTGCAACGGTGGCGCTTCGCAGAACCGCATCGTGACCTGATGCCTGACCCGGCTGATGGCCTCGCTCTGAGCCGCGCTCCAGGTCCTCGGGCGCAGCGTCGTCCTGGTGAGCAGCCTGGGCCCCGCAGCGTGCAGGAAGTTCGTCGCGGCCAGGGCGAGGGGGGGCCAGGCGAAGATCCCCGCCTCGAGGAGGTGCTTCGTTGCCGGCGCCTGGTCGGCGACGCACGCGGCGCGCGCCCGGCGGCGCGCGTCCGGCGGCGAGGGAAGAGAGACAGGCAGAAGCTCCGGGGCCCCGGCCAAATACTGCGCGGTGCCTGCGGGGAGGAGCCGCGCAAAGGCGCCGAAACTCCCAGGTCGGGACTGCGCGTGCTCCCACATGATGATCCCGACCTCCGCGAACGAGGCCCCCTCTCGGAGCTTGGCCTGGAGCCCGCGGGGCGCCCCCGGCTCATGGGGCTCTGGCCTCGGGCCCAGGTCGAGCGTGAACGTCGCGATGGTCCGCCGCGCCAGATCGAGCTCGCGCTCGGTGCCGACCCGCAGAATGCGCCCCAAAAGCACTTCGCGATATCCGCCGCGCAGGATTCCAAGAGATGCCAGCCCGTCCTCCTCGCCAGGGCGCGCCCTGGCCAATCGCCCATCGGGGCCGACCCCGCCTTCCAGGAAATACCAAGCGCGGGAGATGCCCAAATGTGGCGCGCCCCGTCCCGCGTAGACGGCTCCGTCGCCCCTGCGCCACTGCAGAAGGCCGCCGACGACGACAGAGACCCCATCGATGCAGTGCAGGTTCCCGGCGTCTGAGACAAGCTCCGCGCCGCGGGCCGCCGCGGGGCCGCCCTCCAAGTGCGACGGGCGGCTCGCGCAGGCGGCGGCGGCTGCGGCTGGCCCTGGGGGCGCCGGCCAATCCGCAGCCGCCAGTGCTGCCCCGGGGGGTGCCAGCGCGCCCCCGCCCCCTGGAGACGCTCGGCGCGCGCCGCGGGCGGCCGCGGGGCCGCCCTCCAGGTGTGGTGGGCGGCTCGCGCCGGCGGCGGCGGCCGTGGCTGGGCTAGCCCGAGCGGGGCTGCCGCAGCTGTCAACGCTCACCCTCTGGGGCTCCGGCTCCTGCCGCGGCCGCCGGCGCCGCGGCCCCGCCGGTCGCCCTTGCCGCGGCCTGTTCCCCTGCCCCTGGGGCTGCGCGACGGGGAGCGACCTCGGCGATCGCGGCCGCCCCTGCCGCCCCCCGCGTGTCGGGGCGAGCTCCGCGACCTCGGCCGCCGCCGGCCCTGGCCGCCGCCGCTCGCCCGGCAACCGCCGCTGGGGCCTGGGGCGAGCCCGGGCCGCACCTCGAGGTCCTGCTCCCGCATCGCCCCCCGCAAGTCCACGCGGCCCCAGGGCGACTCGCCGACTGGGGGAAGCAGCTCGAGCCACCGTGCGTGGTTCCAATTGCCCTGGTCCGCGGCGATCTCCAGCGCCTTGAAGCGGTGGGCCAGGACGTCCAGGGCCTTCAGGAGGTGACCCCCGGCGATGAGATCGATGGCGAGGGTGATGGTCCTCATCTCGCGGCTGGCGCGCAGACCGATGTCGCGCACTGGCCGCGCCGCGAAGACCACGGTCTGGAGGTGCATGCGGGCGCGGTCGGGCCGGGCAGGCGCCGCGCCCTCGTCGCTCCGGAAACGCTCGGCAGAATAGCCGAGCATCTTCTCGAGCGTGTTCTGAGCCAGCACGCCTGGGCATGTGGCCGCGACCTGACTGACCGTCAGATGACGCCGGCGGTCCGCCGCCGAATCCTCGGCCCCGGCCGGCGCGCGATCGAAGACCTCGGCGAGGCCGCCGGCCCCAAGGGCCGACGCGGGCGCATCGCCTCCGCGCTGGGTTCGCCTCTCGATGGCTGCGCGGAGCCGCGTGGACAACTCCCGCGCTGCCGCCCCCGCACTCGGCTCGCGCGCCGGCTCCGCCGCGCCGCGGGCCCGCGCGCGATCCAAGAGAGCCCGAAGGGCGTCGGCCGTGGGAGCGCGACCCGCCACGCCACCCCCAGGCGCTGGGAGGGCGTCGGCTCCCGCGCCCGAGGCGCCCGCGCGGCGCTCTTCGGGCGGCGCGCGCGGCGGGGCAGCCGCAGCCTCCAGCCCAAGCGCCTGGGCGAGGTCGCGGAGGTCGTTCTCCATTTCGCCAGCGGCCGTGCTAGCCGCTTTAGGCGCAGGCGCCCCGCCGACACTGGCACCTCCTGGCGACAGTCCACCGGGCGATGCCACCGCCCCCGCGCCCGGCGGCGCGGCCCCCGCACCAGGCGCTGGCGCCGCCTCCGCACGCGCAAGCGCTGCTTTGGCAAACTCGCGCTGGCGATCGTCGAGCCACGGCGTGCTGCCCAAGCTGGCCGTGGTAACCGCGCGCCACGCGGTGACGTGGAAGACGTCCTTGTCCTCCGGGAAGGCCTTGCAGTCCTCCTCCGTGCAGAAATGGAGGATGACGGGCCTGGCGGCGCCAAGTGCGCCGTAAGTGTCCTGGACCCACCACTCGAAGTACGGGTCCGAGAAGGCGAGCGGGTCGGCGAGGATGACGGGCCCTGCAACAGCCACGTTCAAGCGCAGCCCCAAAACTTGCACAAGGCCGTGCCCTTGAGCCCCGCCCTGGTAGTCGTGGACCTCGAGCTCTACGAGGTTCCCCGAGCCCAGCGCGGCCGCGAGAGCAGACGACTCTCGCCCATGCCATCCCGTCGGCCGCTGACTCACGATAAGTATCCTAACACACCGCGCGGCCCTCGTGGCAGACACCAAGACCCATGATCGCACTACTCACTAAACACCGGCTTCTGTCTTTCTGCTACTACGACTACTACTGCAACTGCTACTGCTACTGCTACTGCTACTACTACTACTACTACTACTACTACTACTACTGCTGCTACTGCTGCTGCTACTACTACTGCGGCTACTACTACTACTACTACTACTACTACTACTACTACTACTACTACTACTACCATGACTACTACTACTACTATTATTATTACTACTACTACTAATACTACTACTACGACTGCTTCTACTACTACCACTACTACCACTACTACTTCTACTACTACTACTACTACTACTACGACTACTACTACTACTGGTACTACTACTGCTACTACGACTACTACGGTTACTACTACCACTACTACTACCACCACCACCACCACTACTACTACTACTACTACTACTACTACTACTACTACTACTACTACTACTACTACTACTAATCCTACTACTACTACTATACTACTACTATT